>CAUYQG010211016.1:0-45595 GCA_963574415.1 Tarsius wallacei | reverse complement strand
TCTATAATGGGTGCCCAAGTGACTAGAGTTCCTTGGTGATTGGTGCCCCAGGGCCTGACTTTCCTTCATTAAGGGCACCCCAGTGACTGGGCCTCCTCTCTTATTGCTGCCCCAGTTTCTGACCCTCCTCTATAATGGTTGCCCCAGTGACTTTCCCCATCTGTGTTGGGTATCCCACTTGTTTG
Source organism: Tarsius wallacei (assembly GCA_963574415.1). Taxonomy (NCBI): domain Eukaryota; kingdom Metazoa; phylum Chordata; class Mammalia; order Primates; family Tarsiidae; genus Tarsius; species Tarsius wallacei. The sequence continues at coordinate 45,410 of CAUYQG010211016.1, read as the reverse complement.
GCCTCCTTTTTAATGGGTTTCACAGTGATTGGCCCTTTTTTGATGGATGCCCCAGTGAATGGGCCTCCTCCATAATGTGTGCCCCAATGGCAGGGCCTCCCTTGTGATTGGTGCCCCAGTGACATGCCTTCATATGTGATGGGTATCTCAGTAACTAGACCACCTCTGTGATGGTTGGGATAGTGATTGAACGCCATCCATAATGCCTGACCCAGTAATTGACTCTCCTTTGTTATGGGTGTCCAATGACTGGTACCCCTCTTAATTTTTGCTCCAGTGACTGAGCCTTCCTTGTGATTGATTGGTGCCCTTGACATGCCACCATATATGATATCTGTGCCAGTGAATAGACCTCCTATGTGATGTGTGTTACAGTGACTGTACTACCTCCAAAAGTGTTACCCGGTGACTACAACTTCACTGTGATTGTTGCCACAATGACTGGACATCCACTGTGATGGAAGCTACAGTGACTAGCCCTTCTCTGGTGGGTGCCCTAGTACCTAGTCCTATCCAAAATGGGTTCCCCAGTGACCCATTCTATATGGGTGCTCCAGGTTCTGGGCATCCTACAATATAGGGGCTCCATGTGACTGGTTCTTTTCTGTGAGGGGTGTCCAGTGACAAGACTTGCTCCATGATAGGTGATTCATTGACTGCAATTGCTGCCACAGTGACTAGCCCTAATTCAAATTGGGTGTCCCATTGACTAACCCTCTCCTATAATAGGTAGCCCAGTAAGTGGATTCCTCCAAAATTTGTGTCCCTGATTAGCCTTACTTCTTTTAGGTGTCCCTGTGACTGACTCTCCAATTTCATAGATTCTCTAGTGACTGGGTCTCCCCTATAATGGGTGCCCCAGTGACTGGCCACCTTTCTTAAACCATGTCCTGGGACTGTCCTCCTGTTATTAGTGCCAAAGTGACAAGGCTCCATCTGTGTCAGTGTCCTCGTGATTAGCCCTCCTCTGTGTTGGGTGTCCCTGTGAATGACCTGCCTCTGTGATGTGTGCACCAGTGACAGGTCTGCCTCAGTCATGGGTGCCCCAGTGACAGCCCCTCATCTGCAATTGGTACACCAGTGAGTGGCCTCATTTGTAATGTGTATCCCAGAGCATAGCCTTCCACTCTTATGTGTGCCCTAGTAACTAGTCCTCCTCTCTTGAGGGTGCTAAAGTGAATATCCATCTTCTGTATTGGATGTACAGTGCATAACCCTCCTCTTTGAGAGGTGCCATGTTGACTGGCCCTGTGTTTGATACCTTTGTGATGAGTGCCCCAGTGACTGACCCCCTTCTTTGATGTCTCTCACAGTGACTAGCCCTTTTCTGTGTTGGATTTTCTGTGACTACACCTTTTCGGCCTCAGTGACCAGTCCTTCTTTGTGTTGGATATCCCCTTGCCTGTCTCACCTTTGTGATGGGTGGCTGTCATCTATAATGTATGTCCCAGTAACTGATGCTTCTCCATAATTTGTGCACCAATGACTAGCCCTCTCTATGATGCATGCCTTTGTAACAGACTATCCTCTGTGATAAGTGCCACTGTGACTTGTACTTATCTGTGATGGTTGTTCCAGTGACTAGCTCTCCTCTGTCATTGGTTCCACATTGACTAGCTCATCTATGTGATGTGTCAACAGTGATGTTGTACCCCAAAATGGGTGTTCCAGTGACTCTTCCTATGCTATGATGGTTATCCAAGTAAATGGCCTTCCTCTGTAATTCATTACTTGGCCCCAGTTACTTGGCTTCCTTCATATTAGTGCATCAGTTACTGCTTCTCCCAGTATGAATGTACCAGTTATTTTTCAACCTCTGTGACTGGTCCAATTGACAAACTTGCCTTCCTTATGGTTAACGCTGTTACAAGCCTCCCGCTGTAATGAGTGCCCAAATTCCTGAACCTTTTAGTTATGGGTGCCCCCCTGACTAGTTCTCCTTTGTGATGGGTATCTCAATGGTGACTCCTCCTACATAATGTGACCAGTGACTTGGTCTTCCCTAGTATTAATGCCCCAGTGACAAGAGCTCATTCATATTAGTGACATAGTGTCAGGCCCTCTTCCATTATTGATGCCCCAGTGACTGTGCTACTCTGTAACTGGTGCCATGTGACTGACACTCCTGCATATTTTTTGCCTCAGTGACTAGACCTCCTTGGTGATGAGTGTCTCACTTAATGAGCATCCTCAGTAATGGTGATCCCAAAGCCAAGTCCTCCTTTTTGATGGGTGTACCAGTGACTGATTATATTCTACAACGTGTGCCTTGGCCTCCCCTGTGCTTTATGTCATAATGTCTGGCTTTTAAATATGAATGGTTCCCCAGTGACTAACCATACTCTATCATGGTTGTCACAGAGACTTGTCCTCTTCCATGATGGGTACTTCAGGACTTGGGTCTCCGCTGTGATTGATTCCCAAATGACTGGAAATCCTTTGTGATGGATGCCACAGTGTCTAGGCCTCTACTATGATTTATATTCTAGTAATTGGGTCTCCTCCAAAATGACTGCCCCTGTGACTAACCTGCCTCTCTGATAGATGTCTCAGTCTCTGTCCCCTCTCCTAATTGGAGTACCCACTGATTATCCTACTTCTGTGATGATTTCCCAGTGACAGCCTCTTTTCTCTGATGGGTGTTCCTGTGACAAGCTCTCCTCTGTGATTAGAAATCCAATGACTAAATCCCTCCTTTTGGGTGTCCAAGTGATTGGCCCTCCTGTAGGGTGGGTGCCTCAATGATTGACCCTCCTCTGTAATGTGTGCCTCAGTGATTGTCTGTCTTTTGTGTTGGATGCCCCTCTAATGGCAATCCTCTTTGATGGGTACCACAGTGCCTAACTCTCTTCTGTGATGGTTTTCCTAGATCCTGAATGCCATCTCCTATGGGTGCCCAATTGAGCTGAATTCTTCTTTGGTGGGTTCCCCAGTGACTGACCTTCCTCAGTAATAACTGCCCTGATGAGTGGCACTCCTCTGTGATTGGCAACTCAGTGAGTAACCCTCCACCCTGATCAGTGTCCCAGATTGTGACTCTCATCCATTATTGATGACCTAGTTACTAACTCTCCTCTGAGATTGATGTCTGACCAGCATGAGGAAGACAACAGTCCTGAATGTAATGAGGTGGCTGTTGCCGCCCTAAAACACATGATGGTGTCATAGACTGGGGCCGCCAGAAGAACAACCGCTAAGTCATAGTCTTCAACATCATCCAGGAAGAGGTGAACTGTCACCCAGATCCACAAGAGCCTGCAAAGAATCTGGGGGTGGAAGGTGACCAAATTCATCCCTTAGGTTCTTGCCAATATCCAGGTGGAAAGTTCAGGTAGTCTCCCTACCTGCCCTCAGTCCATCTGGTCAGTGGACTCATGATGCCAACCACACAATCATATACTTACAGTCAGTAACACACCTCTTTCAGCACTCACCCAGTTGTATAAACACCTGCATACAGTGTAAAGCAGTTAAACATCCATCTAATTCAGATTGTACCCAGCGGTGTAAACACTAGCATAATATATAATACACATAACTTTATATATTATACATCATGCCCAAGTAAGAGACACATTTTACACATCCTGTAGTAGTGACCAAAATTGTTGACACAAAAATGTAACCAGTATGACATCCTCTCATTCCATGTGTAACAGTGAGGGACACATTTCATACAGCAGGAACCATGTCAAAACAACACCCACATAAAACATAAAACAATTAAACCCACATTTCACACCACAGTATGACAAACATAGCTTCTCTTCCATAAATGCACCAATAAGTTATAATCTAATTCAACACACAACATTGAAGGACTTCTAATACAGCATGTACCCAGATGCAAATATACCTGTATACTACATAAAACAGTTATACACACACCACATACAACACACTTTCCATTATAGACAAATTTTATACAACTTGCAAAATGACCAACTTAGCTCATCCAAAAATGTCCTCATTATGAAGTTATCTCATTCTACATACAGCTGTCAGGGACATATCTCATTCAGCATGTACCTGGCTGTGAAAATATTCAAATGCAATGTAAGACACAACATATTTCACACAACATGCCACAAGTTAGAAACACATTTTCAACCACAGACAATCATGACAGAAAAACTTCAACCATAAATATACCCTGCATGAAATAATCTCATTCATCATGCACCAGTCAAGGTGCATTTAGCATGTACCCAGTGGCATGAACTTTGCATACAGTGTAATACACTTGGATGTATGTTTCCCACACACCATGCCCAATTTACAGTCACATTTTGCACAATATACAACAATGACAGACTAGCTAAATCAGAATTGCACACATATATAATATAATCTCATTCAACGTGCAACAGCAGGCACACAGAGACATTGCTAAACCACAGTTGCACACTGTATAATGTAATCTCATTCAATGTGCAGTGGCATGCACACAGAGATAGCTAAACCAGAATTACACACTGTATAATATAATCTCATTCAATGTACAACAGCATGCACACAGTTGTGAGAAAATCTGCATATAACATAAAACTAAAGTTAAACACCCATTTCACAAAAGATGTCAGGAGTTACATATTTTTTATGTAACTGCAACAGTGAAAGACAAACTACATACAAAAATGCACTAAGTCTGAAATAATCACTTATTGCACAACAGCGAGGTACCTTGACCATTCAGCGTATTCCCAGTTGCAAAAACACTCACATACAAAGTAAAACAGTTAAACACACATTTCGCACTCCATGTGTATGGTTAGAGACAAATTTCATACAATGTCCAACAGTGACAGACATAGTTCATCCAAAAATTTACCAAGTGTTAACTTATCTCATCCAATGTGTAACAGTAAGAGACTCATATCATACAACGTGCTCTTAGTTGAGAAAACACCACAATACAGCATAAAGCAGTTAAACATACATTTCAAACAACATGACCCAAGTAAGAAACACATTTTTTATGTCATGTAACAGTGACAGACATAAACACATTTCATATATCATGCAAAAATGACAGACATAGCTAATCCAAAAATTTACCCAGTATGAAATAATATCTTTCAATGTTCAGCAGTGTGAGACACATCTCATACAACAGAAACTTAGTAGTGTGAACACATTTAAACTGCATACAACATTGGTAGTCATACTTAAATCAGAATTTCACCCTGTATAAAATAACATCACTCAGCATGCCTCAGCATGCATACACTTTTGAGAACATACATATATAACATAAATGTAAAGTGCAATACATGTTTCTCACAAGATGCCATAAGTTAAAGACACAGATTTTTACAATGTACAAAACAGTGGAAAACATATTTCATAGAAAAATGCCCCCAGCCTGAAATAATCTCTTTCAACATGCCACAGTGAGAAACAGCTAGTTCAGCATATGCCTAGCTGCAAAAACACTTGAATACGAAGTAAACTAGTTAAACACTCATTTTTCACACTAAGCCTTTGGTTAAAGACAAATTTCATACCATGTGCAACAGTGACAGGCATAGCTCATCCAATAATTCACCCTGTATTAGCTAAACCATGGGTAATAGACTCATCTCATACAGCATGCACCCAGTTGCGAGGGCACCTATATACAACATATATCAGTGAAACACACATGTTACACAAGTCCCAATTTAGAGAGACACTTTATATATTGGGCAAAAATGAGAGACATAGTTCATCAAAAAATGCATCCAATAGAATATAATGGCATTCATATTTCAACAGTGAGGTACTTATTTCAAAGGGCATGCATCCACTTGCAAAAGCACTTTCATACAATGTAAAAGAGTTAAACACATTTAATAAAACTTGTCTTTAGTTGAAGACAAAGATCATAACTATGTGCTACAGTGACAAAGTTCATCTAAAAATTCACTGAGTAAGAAATGACCTATTCATTATGCATCAGTGATAGACACATCCAGTTCATCAACCACCCAGTTGTAAAAAAAAAAAAAAAAAAAACAGGTATGAGGTAAAACACTTAAACACATTTCACACAACATGCCCCAAGTTATAGATATCTTTCCTGCATTATGCAATGTTGTGAAACATAAATCACCTGAAAATGTATCCACAGAGAAATACTCTTATTTATTGTGCAGTGGGGCTGACTTGCCCATATCAGAAGAGTGATGCCCTGGGAGATCATAACCTTGCACCTGGGCCACTGCAGCAACCAGTATCGGAAGCTTTTGCATTCAAAGCAACTATGCACTGAGAATGGCGTCAGCCTCAATGGCATGGTGGAGGAAGGAGTTCACCACTGAGGGCACTAACTGCAAGAATGTCTTTATTTACAAGACACATGGTATGTACTACACACCTTGGGTGGTACTGCTGGACCTGGAGTCCCAGGTGATCCACTCCATCCTCAAATCCTCCTATGCCAAGCTATACAACCCTCAGAACATCTACCTGTTGGAGCATGGAGGAGGCGCTGGCAACAATTGGGCCAGTGGATTTTCCCAGGGAGAGAATGCCATGAAGACACTTTTGACATTATAGATGGAGAAGTAGATGGAAGTGACAGTCTAGAGGGTTTTGTGCTATTTCACTCCATCACTGAGAGTACAGGATTTTGCCTGAGCTCCTATCTATGGGAGCAACTGATCGACAGGTGCCCAAAAAGCTGGTGCAGATGTACTCAAGTGTTTTTCTCTCAAGAGGAAATGAGTGACATTGTGGTCCAGCCATACTACTCACTGCTCACACAAAAGTGGCAGATTGAGAACTCAGAGTGTGTGGTGGTGCTGGAAAATGCAGCCCTGAACAGCATTACTATAGACTGCTTGCACATCCAGAACATGGCCTTCTCCCAGATTAACAAGCTGGTGTCCACCATTTCAGCCAGCACCACCACCCTGTGCTACCTCAATCACATAAAAAACTACCTCATCAGCCTCATTGTCTCACTCATTCCCTGGCTACACTTTCTCATGACAAGTTAAAATCCCATCACCACAGACCAGTCAGTGCCCAGCATTTGTAAGACCACAGCCCTGGTTGTCATGAGTTGCCCACTGCAGTCCCAAAACCTGTGATGGATCCAGAGGCCAGGACAGCCAAACAACATCTGTCATATTTTCAACATCAACATCATCAAGAAAGAGATGGATCCCAACCCAGGTCCACAAGACCATGCAGAGGATCCTGGAGTGGATGCTGGCCAGCTTAATCCTCTGGGGTCCCACTTGCATTCAGGTGGCCCTGTCTATTAATTCTCCTTACCTGTTCTCAGCAGACTGGGAAAGCAAGCTCATGATGCCCAACCTCACCTGCATCTCCACAGTCAGAGACACATCTCATACAGCATGCACCCAATTGTATAAACATCTGGATACAATGTAAAGCAGTTAATCACCCATCTCATTTGACATGTACTCAGTGGCATAAACACTAGCATACAACATAATAAACATGAAGTTATATTTTGCACATCAAGCCCAAGGAGGAGACATACTTTACACAAGGTGTAACAGTGACCAACATAGCTTATACAAAAATGCACCCAGTATGACATTTTTCACATTTTCTGCACAGCAGTGACATACACATTTATACAATGGAATCTAGTTGTCAGAAGACCCACAAACAATGTAAAACAAATACACATTTCACCCAATGAGTCCCATGTTACAGACACAGTTAATACGACAAGAAACAGCAACAGATATTGCTACATCAAAGTGCCCCCATGATTCTATAATCTCATTCAACATGCAACAGTGAGGAATACATCTAATACAGCATGCACCCAGTTGTGAATACACCTGCACACCGTGTAAAACAGTTATGCATACATTATATAAAACATGCCTGGCAATGGTATCACATTGCCAGACTTCAAACTCTACTATAGAGCTACAATAATAAAAACAGCTTGGTATTGGTACAGGAACAGGCATATAGACTAATGTTTTCTTTTTAAAGAAAGCTAGACTCCTTATGGTAATGCTTTGTTTCCTAGCAATCATGATATGTGTGTATATATACACACATACACACATACACACACATACCATTTTATCTCTCTGGAAATGTTTGTTAATGATACTTTTTGAAAATTTTTCTCTTTGTATATCTTTGTGTTTCCCTATGCATGGTTTTTTGTTTTGTTTTGTTGGCTTCTGTTTTGGAAGCCTTTCTTAACCATTTAGGTGTCCTTGATTCTTGGCTTCCTGTACATCCTTCAGAGAGGCTGGAATGAGCTGGCTGGAAGCTTTCTGTACATATCTGGAACATGTCAACTGCAGGCTTCACTAAATAGAGTAGCTTGAGTGGGGGGCATGGAATACCAATTTCAGTACCTTTACATGTTTTCTATCTTCTTTTAAAAAATTTTTTACTTTAGATTTGTTGGATACAGTTCAGGGTTAGGTATACAAATGTTCATTATGCAGGAACCCTTGTTGATGAGGTGTGCCCCCCACCCCTTGTTTTCTATCTTCTCTGGCAGTCTGACTAGCCCTTGGGAAGTCTTTTCTACTGTCCAGCCATGGAGGCAGAAGCCTGGGTGATAACTTTCTGGAAATTGAAAGACAGGATAATGAAGAGGCTTCCACAGTTAATATGTGAGCATTTGCTTATTTTCCTGGTTCTACTGTAGGAGCCTGTTCTCCAGTGTTGGATGCGCTGTGGTCATTCCACAGACCTTATTTTTTACCCTCTGCAGACAACTTTTCCAATTTCTGCCAGGATAACAAGGAATTTAACATTCATACAGAGCAAAAGAGGGAATCTGTATATCTAACTCCTTCTATGCTGTCTTTGAACCTGCCCTCCCATTCAAATACCATCATTATCCCCACCTGCAGAGGTACTGGTACTAAAGGTGCCTGACTCATGGGTGAGGGGGTTGGTTCTCAGTACATATGTGGTTGCCTTTTGATTTTAAACCACTGCTACTGTAGAATTCTACTTTCTAGAGTCAGGTAAGTCAATGACCACCTGTCAGTTGTCTTTCTAGCTTCCTTTACTACTGTCTTGTTATCCTTATGGGTTTATGCTTTTTTTGTCATTGCTTCCTTTTTTAAAGATTATTTATTGTCATTTGAAGGGCATTAAGGGAAGGAACTGAGGCCAGCATGTTTTTTGAGTCCACCTGCTTTTACCAGAGGTTCTATAGTGACTAGTTTTTAATATCATGCTTCTGAACCTTTTTAAAAGAACTTCTCTACATAAATATGGCATTTGAGGGATTAACGTTTTCTTTTTAAAGAAAGGTAGACTCCTTATGGTAATGCTTTGTTTCCTAGCAATCATGATATTTCTAGGCTTATGATATTTTCTAGAGCAGATGTACCTATAAAGTTTGAAGAATAAATGTGGAAAACCTTAGTTGACATGCCTACTTAGTTTACAAAGATTAGCCTTAATTAAAAATTATGCATAACAGTGTAATAATGAGGGTAAAAGCCTGATTTAATTATATATACATCTCGATGGGGGGTCTCTAGTACATCTGCTTCCCATGGACCAGTTAAGATAGCCTCAAAATTGTGTACATGCCATACATTGTCTTTAAAAAATGGTTTATCTTAGCTGTTTTAACCCATTGTCACTAAATACAGACAATCAAGGCAAGCTTGTGCCAGATTTTCTTAGCAACTCAAAGTCTGTGTGTTTTTAACATGCTTGAATTGTCAGATGATGATCATTCCTGTTTTCATATAAGAAGGCAATAAAAGGTGAAAATTGCTCATTTATTTAATAGCAAGAATGAGAGTCTATAGCCAACAATTACATAGAGGGAACAAATCCAGGGTGTGATGGGAAGGACAGAGGTCAAAATTTGGATTGGGATGCAGGGACTTAGTCCCAGTTGTGAAATTTAGGGGCTGAGTGACCTCAGGCCAACCACTTCACTTCTTTTTGCCTTTGTTTCTTTATTTGCAAACTAAATGGCTTTATAAGCCTTCCTATTCCAAAAGTGACATTTTACAATTATACAAATGTGTAAAAGAAAAAAAAATTAACCAGTATTATGATAATAGAAGCTTTTCAACAGTTTTTTTAAAATTAAACTTACCATTTTGTTGCACAAGATCTGCAGATTGTGAGTGCATAGATAGAAAGATGAAAACTAATTTTGTTTTTCCACAGGGTTGCAGTTTTGAACATGATGTCACCAGCATCTTATACTTCCTTGGATGTTTATTTTCTGATCTTTCTTTTTTTTCTTTTGTTTTGTGAACTTTGCAATATTTAATGCAACATACAACTTTTCTATTTATTTAGTTTAAGAGTTGAATTTGAATGAACCCTACCAGTTGCATCTTTGGTCCATCAGAGCATCCTCTCCATGATGTGAAATGAGAGATTCACATCTGATAGAAATTCACTTTTTATTTGATTAGAAGATGTCTAAGAGGAGACTTATACTTTTTTCAAGGGAGAAGAGAGCTTGGGAGAGAAAGGTAGACAGCTTTCTGGAGAAGTTTGCCTTGCAAACCTATCCCTGTCCTTCTACCGAGCACAGGATTTCTAGAGGTTTTTAGAATTTGTCCTCTACTAATGAGGAGGACATCCTATAAGAGGCATCAATTATTCTTTGTGTTATTATATTCCCTGGCATGTTATATACCTCTAATTTATTTACCTGGAGATAATAAAAATTATCTTTCTCTCTCTCACTCTTGCTTTTCCCTCCCTGAATTATAGGAGAAGGCAGTGTAGCAAAAATCTAGCATTATTTCTGTAGCCTGCATTTGTTGTAAAAGGCAGTAATCTGCACTCTTTCTGTTTAGGTGGACATCAAGTCTAGGGAGAACATTCTTTCCTGAAGCCACTTGAGAAATGTGACCTGGTGCTGTTAAGTGATCTCACGGTCACGAGGTCGTAGGCCAAGGCATTTAATTAGGCTGTTCTAGGAGTAACTTCAGGAACATTTATGTTTTAGAAGAAACCAGAACCTGAGAGCTTGGGGTCCTGAAAATTGGGAATTGTCTGATCCTGACTTGCATATTGTGAGTTTCTCTAATTTTGTGAAGATAGCATAGGCAGCTGTTGGCCCTGAAATGTGTTTCATTGGACACTGTTTCTAAGGAAGGTTATTAGCTATTTTGTAAGGGGGTGGAACTAGATATTGTGGGCTGGTATTATGTTACACAAAGAAACTCGTTTTGTTTTGTTTCTTTTTCACTGTAAGAGTTCTAAGATCATTCAATATATGAATGTGCATTTGAAATAATGGAGAGGGGAAAGGGTATTTATTTGACAAAGCTTTCTGGGAAGCACACTTGGCTTGTGTCAATATGGAAGTTTCAGAGATAGAAAGAGATTGCCACTTCCTGCACAGTTTGAGAATTAAAAAAAAAATGTTTCTGTATCCAGTATAATCTTTTTCTTTTTGCTACAAGTTTTGTGATGTGGAGGATGGAGAGTGGGGTGGAAAAGAAGAAAGGCAATGGTAAGCTAACACTGTGATACATTACCTGGAAGTACTAGGTAATGTTTCGGTCACTGGAAAAGATTCACTTGGTTAAGACAGTGGCCAAATAAGTTATTGTTCTTATTTGTCCCATTATTTTATTTCTCAGGGCATTTAAATTTGCTTTAACTAGTATGCATTAGTAGATAGGAAAACATTTCTGAAAATGACTTAAGAATGTTTTTTTCAGCCGGGCTCGGTGGCTCAGCCTGTAATCCCACGCCTTGGGAGGCTGAGGTGAGTGGATTGCCTGAGCCCGCAGGTTCGAGACCCGCCTGGGCAACTTGGTGAGACATCATCTCTACAATAAATCAAAAAATTAGCCGGGTGTGGTAGCGTGCACCTGTAGTTCCAGCTACTTGGAAGGCTGAGGTGGAAGGATCGCTGGAGCCCAGCAGGTGGAGGCTGCGGTGGCCGGGAGTGACCACTGCACTCCAGTCTGGGCAACAGAGTGAGACTTCAACTCAAAAAAAAAAAAGAATGCTTTTTTCTTTTGGGAAGTGGAAAAATTGGAGAAGCAAACAATGCATCTTTTGAATAACTTCTAATCTCAACTGCATTTTAGTTGGACTAAGATTAAATTATCTCCATCATTAGAAGTTAATAGATGAAAATAAATTTGGCATTTATTTCTCTAATTATCAAAGACAACCTAAGGAATAAATACCTCAATTTCAGTTGTGTTTAGAATCTACTAGTCTCTTAAAAGTATGATTGGTTTATTCCATTAGAGTCATCCAGTTAGACTTCTATTTTGTGGGTTGTTTTTTTTTTAACTCTGCCTCTAATAGCGCCCTATGTTATGTTTTTTCATCTTTGTTTTTAATTGCCTGAAAGATGATTTCTGAAATGCAATTGAAGCATATTTTATTATTATATGGTGTATTATCCTGGCTTCTCCAAAGAAACAGAACCAATACGATATACATATATTAGCGGGAATTTATTAGGGAAATGGACTCATGCTATTATGAAGCTTGGAAGACCCATGTCAGGCCATCTGCAAGCTGGAGACCCTTGGGATGCCAGCAGGTCCAAAGGCCTCAGAACCAGAGAAGTCAGTTTTATAATACTCAGCCTGAGGCTGAAGGCCTGAGAATGCGGGTGAGATTCAGGTACAAGTATTGTAGTCCAAAGGCCAGAGACCCTGGAGTTCTGATGCCCAAGGTAAGACGAGAAGGAGTGTCTCAGCTCTAGGAGAGAGACAGAAGGGAAATTGACTTGTCTCTACCTTTTTTTGGTTCTATCCCGGCCCCCAACTGATTGGATGGTGCCCACCCACATTAAGGTCGAATCTTCCCCATACAGTGCACTGACTCACATGCCAGTCTCCTCTGGAAACACCCTCACAGACACTCAAGAAGAATGTTTTACTAGTTCTCTAGGTATTCCTTAATCCAGTCAAGTTGACACCTAAAATTAACTATCACATATGGTATATTGTGGAATATTACAGTCAAATCATGCCCCATAATAAACTACATGCAACATAAGTTTTATATAAAATAGCTACTTTTAGCACAAGGATTGGTTGTGTCTTCTGACATCGGTAGTATGGATGAGTTGCTAAGGGAAAGCTCCTGCAGGATGAGAGAATATCTGTCTAGTTTTGTAACTAGACAGATTTCCATCCTATTAGCGTAAATTTATAAGGGGATATATGACTTGGGGTTCCACTTTCTATGGAGTATATGCCCTGAATGTCATCTCAATTTTGTACATACAAAGTGAAAATGAATTCCCTTTTCCCTGAGAACCAGTAAGACCAAAAATAGGATAGTAGTTGCTTATATCTAGTAAATTAATTCAGCATCGTGGCAGATGCCTCTTTGTGGCTAGGTGTTGTCCGTTACTCTAACACCATATATATTACTTCCTCTGTATAGACCATGCCTTTAGATGAAGCTGAACTTTAAGTTTCAATATGTGATCAACTCTGTTTAGAGCTCTAATTTACAAGTTTCTCATTTCAAAAAAGTTATGTTTTGTTATTGTCTTTTTTATGAAACATAAGCCAGTTTTTCAAGGAAGGAGGAATAAGTGGTGTTTGAAAGTTTTACTTTTTCTATTTATTTATTTTTATTATTTATATAGGATGGGTGTGAAATGGGGTACAGCTTATTTTTCTGGTCAGCCAGCCATGATTTTATTTTATATCTTCAGGAGACTCACTGGAGGCCTAATCCTTTTCAAGCCCTGTCTGTTAGAGATACCTATTTCCTGATGATTTACTTAAATTTGAAACATGTTACTTGTGATCAAGTTTATTCAATAGTTGTAAAAGTAGTCATAAAATATGCATTGCAGTGCTAGGGAAACATATCCTGCTGGCACCTTGATTTATTACAGTGTACAGGATAATTGGATTATTTCTTACCACTTCAAGTTTCAGTTGCTGCTAAGTAAACTCTAGCATTTCATCAATGGATTTGTAATTTGTAGTTGATGGTAATGTAATACTTTGTAAACTTATACTTCCAGGGTCTGATTCATCCGTACAAATATAACATTTTCAGGCTCATAAATGAGTCAGAACTTTAAAATGGGCCCTTTCAAGTTATAAAAGTCGGCAGTTTGAAAGCATTCATCCTGCATCTGTGACTTGCAAAGCATCAATGCTAAGTATATTTGCCAAATAAATTGGTCATTAAAGTCTTATGGAAAGAAAACCAATACTCTCTCAAATTCAATTTTCTTTTCCTTCTTATGTAGATATGCTTTATTTTGTGGCTTACCTCCTGAGAGAGCAATGAGGAGTAATATTTGTTGGCAAGGGGCTTTGATACCCTAGCCTAAAGAATGCAGGTTGAAAATACTATCAGTGATTAAATTTAAATGGAAAAAACTAAAATGTGAACAGCTTAGGAATCCAACCTCAGTAATCTCATAGTGAGTTCATTACAGCGCTTCCCATTCTGACATCCATGCTAATGTACAGATCTTAGGGAATATGTGTTCTGAATGTCTTCTGACTTTGGAAAATCCCTTGAATCATCCATAAAGTGCATTAGAGAGGTGTATGTCTGCAATCCGGGGCAGCATTCTCATGCAATTCAGCTTCAAAACCACTGTGCCAGATAAAAAAGAAGGAACACAAAGTCCAAATGTAAATGTCATGACATTCAAGTCATTTTGTGTTTAAGAAAATTAATACATTTCTTAGACATAAATGGGGATTGATTGGAGAAAACTCAAGTGATTGGTGGATACACAAGTGTTTCCTACTTCCTGCAGGATTTTCTGCATTGTATTTCTTTTCAAATTTTGTACCTTTTATTTTTAATGTTTCCATATGCACAATTGTATTAAAATAACAAAAGAAATTCAAGTCAAAGACAGTGCCTTTACATGCAATTAAAATATACAGATTTTGAACATTTGGTGAGTTTGGATGAATCTGCCTTCTAGTATAATATTAAACTTTTATAACCTTAGTCCATGCTAAAGGACTTTCTTACTATTATTAGAATTAAATGAGGAATAAAGTGGATTTTAGTATTGTGTCCCAGGCTGGTTTTAGGCAATAAAGCACCTACTGTTAAAGAGATCTCCTTGACTTGACTCCCTTAGAAAGGGCTACATGAACTGCTTCTCCACTGTTTGCTGGCCTGGTAGAGCAGTATCTAGGCTCTGGATGGTTCCTGAGGCACTGCGGAGAGGAGTATCAGTCCTTGAACTCACCCACCCTGCCAGCTCCAACCCTGTTTTGTCCCTGATTCAAAGTCCCATGGATTATTAAACAGTCTGATCACTGCCAAGTTATTAGAGATTCTGGGAAAGGCCCAGTTAACAGTTATTTAAACATAGCATGGTGATAAAGTCAAAGCTGTTTTGAGTTCATGGTCATTTTTCAATAAATGTTTGGTAAATAAATAATGGAATTTAAAAAGTATATGCAGAGTTTTACTATAATTTTTGGCTAACATGTACAAAGGAGAACGAATTCTTGTAATGTTTAAAACAACTTTATTTAGATAAATTTATGTACCCTATGATTCACCTATTTGAAGTGTATGAGTCAAAGAATTTTAGAGTTCTGCAATCATTACTGCAATCCAATTTTCAAACAGCTCCATTACCCCCAAAAGATGTCTTATTCCACTATCATTAAACCCTGCTCTTTCCTCCAGTCCCAGACATACACTAATATATGCCATCTGTCTCCGCTGATTTACTTCTCCGAGACCTTCATATAAATGGAATCAAATAATATATAGTCTTTTGCATCTGGCTCTTTTTTACTTTTATGATGCTTGTCTATGTTGTAATATGTAGCATAGTTTGTTACTTTTTATTGGTGAATAGTACTCTGTTGTAAGGATATGCCACATTTTTTTCATACAATCACCAGTTGATGCACATTTAGATAGTTTCCTGGTTTTGGATACTATGAATAGGTTTGCTGTGAACTTGTGCTCGCAAGTCTCTGGGTGAACATGTTTTTGTTCATTTTAATAGACTTCTAAAAGTGTGTTATTTTACATCTTCACCCCAACCAGCAATGTGTGAGGGTTTCAGTTTCATCAATTCCTTGACAACATTATCAGTCTTGTGTGTGTGTGTAAGTTCTTTCATACCCATATATACCATATTTAGACATGGATATATGCCACTGTCAGTCATGTATATGTATATATCTTTATATATATTTCCTATGTATATAGACATACATACTCACATATATTGTCTTAAAATATACTTATTTATATAGTCTTATAACCATTTTAGGGTGTGTAAAGGGATGTCTTATTGTGGTTGTAGTTTGTAATCTTCTGATGACTAATAATGGTGAATACCTTTTCAGGTAATCATTAGCTCTTTGTATATCTTCTTTAACAAAACTGCCATTCAAATTATTTGCCCATTTTTAAATTAGGTCATTTGTCTTTTTAAATTTTAAGAATTATTTATATATTCTGGTTGTCAGTCCTTTATCAAATATGATTTGCAAGTAGTTTTGGTGGTTTATTTTTAAACTTTTGTTCTCATTGTACTTATTGAAGCTGTGTAGACTTGGCTTTCTCAAAATCATTCTTGCCTTGCCTCCATAAGCCATCTAGGAAAAAGCCAGCTACATGTACCCAGCTGACTGTGAGCTCTTTGAAGAGACTTAACTCCCTTGTTGAGTTCTATGCTTCATCTGCCTCTCCTTGCTGCCCTTTTCCTACCCTGAAGTCTTTCTTTTTCTTTTCTGGTAACTACTATTTTCTGGTAACAGCAAAGAGAGGAAAGAGCAAAGGAGATTGTTTTCAACCCTATAATAAAAAAATCTTTCCAGTAATTGAATTATTTTGATGATTGTAGCAGCTGTGAAAAATGAAGCCCAGAGAATATCTGTCATTTTTTTCACTTAGGTGAAGTGTTTCTGACTTACTTCCAACGGGGACACTTGAGATTCTTTTTGTTTTCTCCCCTAGTTGAGGCTGTAATTTATTTTGATTGATCCACAGTTTTCTTCATGACCAAGGGCAAACATTTGCAATGTGTCTGATCCCATTTTAGGGATAGAGTTGGGCATTGTGAAAAATCAAACTCTTCCCTCTCTTTTGTGTGAAGTGGTGGATTTTATGACGGTCCACAGTCATGACTTTGGTAGAGTGATGCTGTAGTCACAGGCTGCCTGACCAGATGACCACTGTTTGTCTGTTCTCAGCAGGATTTGTATTACTTGACAAATATTATAGTACAATTCACAGGGATGTGGCAATTGATTTTGACATACAGTATTTTTGATACCACACAGGCTCTGAAGGCAAAAGATGTTTGGGTGACTACTGCCTAACATCTTTGCTTTCAGATCTCTTCTCATGATTTAGTCTCCTAAAAGCTTTCTGTTCCATAAAATATACTATTTTAGTTTATTAAATTGTACTTAATATTCTAACAGAGGAGGATATAATTTAAAAATAAATTTTTACATAATTTTGGTATCTGATGTTGTGATCTCAGAACCTCTTATGAAACTTCATATAAGATTCATGGTTTGTAGATATGGAAGCCACAAAGTATTCAGATCTGATTTATTAGCAGAATATATCTTCCATGTCAGCAATTATAGTGAAAAGTTAAATTTAGTGACTTTCTTATTTTAAAGAAATTATTCCCAACATTTCATGAACATATTAGTGATAATAAACTCTGTTTCTGAACAAAACTGAGGCTATGCTAGCTATCTATAGAGAATCATCCTAAATCTTCACTTGGTATTATTTTGGGGTTATACCTTTTGTCCCGGTGGGCATAATATTACCAAATGAAACATCCAATACAAAAAGATTAGTTTTGGTCATTGGTTTTAATCTAGTTTTAATAGTGATCAACCCTTAGAATTTCTGGGTTACTACATGTTAGGAAGAGGATGAGTATTCTTATATATACTACAGTTATTATGGTAACCTACTATATTTCTGCTATTTAGTAAGGTGTTTTTGTTTTTATTTGGATTTTATAATGGGTTCTAAGAAGTTTGAAGGTGCCAGTGTGAAGTGAGAAGCCACTCTGTCAGGTTTTCTATTCCTGTTTAAAGATTATCCATTTTTTGGATCAAGCACTTACATATGAAACCTCATACTATGAGAATTTTAGAAAAAAATGTAGGGAGCACCCTCCTGGACTTCAGAGTAGGTGATGCATTCATGTCTAAGTCCTCAAAAGCAAACACAGCAAAAGCTAAGATTGACAGCAGGGACCTTGTCTAGCTAAAAAGTTTTTGCACAGCAAAAGAAACCATCAAGAGAGTAAAGAGACAACATATAGAAGGGGAAAAAAATATTTGTGAGCTATGCATTCGACAAAGGCCTAACATCCACGAGCTGCAAGGAACCCAAACGAATCAACAGGGAAAAAAATCATGAAGAAATGGGCAAAGGACATGAACAGATATTTCTGAAAGGAAGATGTTCAAGTAGCCAACAAACATATGAAAAAATGCCCAGCTTCACTAATCATTAGAGAAATGCAAATCAAACTCCAATGAGATAACTCAAGCTACCGCGATATACAATCTCATACAGATTAGGATGGATATCATTAAAAAGTCAAATAACAGGTGTTGGCGAGGCTTGGCAAAAAGGGAATGCTTCTACACTGTTGGTGGGAATGTAAGCTAATCCAACCTTTGTGAAAAGCTGTGTGACATTTTCTTAAAGAACTAAAAACTGAGCTACCATATGAGTCAGCAATCCCACTTTTGGGACTGTACCCAGAAGAAAATAAATCACTCTACCAAAAAGACAACTGCATACCTATGTTTATTGAAGCACTATTTACAATAGCAGGAACATGGAACCAACCCAGATGTACATAAAAAATGAACTGAATAAAGAAAATGTGGTACATTTACATGATGGACTACTACACAGTCATAAAGAACAAAATCATGTCCATTGCAGCAACATGGATGCAACTGGAGGCCATCATTCTAAGTGAACTATCACAGAAACAAAAGAACATGTCACATGTTCTCACTCATGTGGGCCCTAAACATTGGGCATGTGGGCACAAAGGTGGGAATAATCGATGCTGGGCACTACTAGCAGGGAGAGGGAGGGAATGGACAAAAAAGGTACATACAACCACCCATTGAGTACCATGCCCACCACCAGGGGAAGAAAGGGCTCAAGCCTTACCTGCACACAATTTGCTTATGTAGCAGATCCTCACATGTGCCCCACAACTCTAAAACAATAGATAAAAATAAATAAGTAATGAAAAGTCAATGCATTTTTAAAAAGATTCTCTATTTCTGAAATATCGTACTGGTAGATTTTTTTTCCTTCTCTCATTAACCATTTATCTATTATCATCTGTATCTCTGTTTTTTCAGCACTATCAAGGTCATTGGCAGTTATGATGGGTCGGCTGTTTTGGGTAGGTGCATGATGGATAGTTTGTATGATAAAAGCAATGAAGTTTCCATGTTAGGTAGGTTTGATGCAGTCTGAATAAGAACCAGGTATTACTATTGTAGTAAGTAATTAGTGGTAATTACTATTGTAGTAAGTAATTAGTGGTATAGTATGCTGAAAACTTTTATTTGTTCCTCAATAGGTTAGGAGATGAGGTCTCTCTCTAATTTAAAGGTAGTCTTTGAGGTCTTATGGTATTCTACACTCCATGTAAATGGGGATGTAAAAGCCCTACCTGAATCAAGCTACTCAGTGGTAAAAACTGTATCGGATACCATCATAATCGCCACAAAGCACAGAGCCCTGCAGTATCTGGGTCAGATGAATCCTTACAAGTCATCTAATTCTATCAGGCCAAAAGCAACACCAACTACTATTGCTTCATAATTGCTTTATAATAAGGACTTGTTAGGCAAATGTTTCTGCACAGATGTATGTACCCATTAGTTAGAACAAGGTTGATTATTAACCCTTAACGAATGACTTAAGTTATTTAAATTTAACCCTCCAAGGGACATTATAAAGAGTAGTACTAATGGGAATAATGTGAAAAAAATTCTTGCATCTTTATCATCTTCTAGAATCTGGTTCATTTGCAAGTAATTAGGGTTTTACCATTTAGTAAGTTAGAAAAGACTAATGAGGAGAGTTGTGTTAATTTAAAATTTCTGTGACGCAGGGATGAAAAATAGCACTTGCTGAGTATTTGAAGACTGCAGACACATTGGTCTTGGAAATCTGAAACCTCCCTTATGTGCTGGACTGATAGGCGGAAGGCTTTGTAGAAACGTGACAGGCATGGTACAGCACTGCTTGAAGCCCTTCTCTGTGTTCAGTCTGGAAGTATTTCCATGTTCTCTGCTGGAACACACAGACTTCAGACAGAGCTTCTCTGTCTTTTATCTTAGGGCCTTATGGGCTTTCAGCAACTATGCAGCTGCGATCAATGCCTGAGATTTGCAATTGGCTGAGGGGGCAGAGGGAACCTTGTTCTAAGGTTTATCTGTAGGACTAAATATAAACTACTTTTGGTAATCAATGATCAAACACTGACATTAGCTAAAGTGATAATAGGCACAAGCACCATACATACTCTTGTTCATCAGTAGCCTAAACTGTTCTGACTAGTACTAAATAGATGCCTGAATGATACATTTTTATATATGCTAAACCAAAACTACCTTCTCCATCCACCTAAAGATAATGCAG
Organism: Tarsius wallacei; assembly: GCA_963574415.1. Lineage (NCBI taxonomy): Eukaryota > Metazoa > Chordata > Mammalia > Primates > Tarsiidae > Tarsius > Tarsius wallacei. The sequence continues at coordinate 24,830 of CAUYQG010211016.1, read as the reverse complement.
CGAGATATGAAAAACTTGCTCTGATCTCTTGGGGAATCTAGTCTCCTAGGTTTTAACTTCATTGACCTTGAGTAACATCAGAGCTCCAAAGTGCAGAGAAACAGACGGAGGGATGTGAGTATCCCCTAAAGCAGCATTCTATCTTTTCTTTCACAAAACTGCCCATGACCTAAAATCACTGCTGTTGTCCCCTTTGCCACTCAACTTACGTTCTGCTGTGCATTTTATTTCATGAATACTTCCTGAGAGCTTGGAATTTAGCATGGCTGCTGTTAGAAATGCACCCAGCAAGTGCTGCTCACCAAGGTCTGCAGAACTTCTGAGACTCCCACCACTGCCTCTGCCAAAAAAAATTGTGAGTTTTAAACCTCCAGGATTCACTTCCTCATAAACATAACTTTAAGTAACCACATCACTGAATGTGTTCGAGTAGGCTATTTGAAAGAAAACATGATTTTTTGGTATGACTTTTTAATCTAGGTTTACTTTATTAGAGATTTTATCTGGTTTAGTCTTTGTCTTAATTTGTGCTTCTTATTGATCTTTTTTGTACAGAAAAATTGCAGCAAGAATTAAGGAAATAAAAACAGTGTGCTGAGCTAGCTGAAGCAGGGTTGGCAAACTGTGGTCCATGGGACAAATCTGACCCAATGCTTATTTTTGTAAAGCCCACGAATATAAAAATAGTTTTTACATTTTTAAATTGTTGGCAAAAAGAATATATGATGGGGGCCATATGCAGTCTGCAAAGCCTAAAATACTTATTTTATTTACTATCCTGCTACGGAATAAGTTTGCCACTCCCTGATCTATAGAAAGTCATTTTTGTGTTAAGAACAATGTGATTTTTAAATTACAAAGAATTCTTAAAGTTTTACCTTGGGGTCAGACAATGGATTTATATTTGTTACAACTTAAATCAAGAGGTACTACCCACCCCCCAAATAATCACTGTAATCTATTTAGGACTAAATATAAACTACTTTTGGTAGCCAGTGATCAAACATTGACATTGGTTCAAGTGATGATAGGCACAAGCACCATACTCTTGTTTAAGATCAACCTAAAGTATTCTGTCTAGTACTAGGTAGATGCCTGAATAATTCATTTTTATATATGCTAAACCAAAACTACCTTCTCCATCCACCTAAAGATAATGCATCAAGATACAAAAGACTTGCTCTGATCTCTTGGGGAATCTAGTCTCCTAGGTTTTCACTTCATGACCTTGAGTAACATCAGTATAAACACTTAGTCATTAAGAAATCTAATGATTGGAAGCTGTGGAGGAGCAGGTCTTGGGATGGACTTGGAATTGATGCCTCCAAAATAGAGTCATTGAACATTTGCAGAATGCCTTTCTTTTGACTAGGAAAATAATCTGATCTTCTTGCAGTATTGCTCTCTGCAATATGTAAACTAAGCTATGCATAAAGCAGTGGCTCCATGCTAGCTATTATTAGGACAGTCATAAGGGTAAAACAATCTTGATTGCTGTTATAGGACGGAGCATTGTAATGAAATACCATGATTGCCCTTGCCCCACTGTCTCTGTTTCCACATGCAGGACTACTTCCTCCAAGTGAAGCCTGTTACTTAACATGGGAGAAATTGACCAGCAAGAGATTAAAATAATTGCTGTTTGATTTTCTTGTAAGAAGCTCTACTAAGACCTCTCATAAGGTTTGCTTGCTATTTCTTTTAAGCACTACTGCCTTTTCCATAAATATAATGTTTATTCCTTAGAATAGTATAACAGAAGAAGCTATAATTTGCTAAGATACCAGATACTGGGAACAGTGTCATGGTTGTAATAACACATTTAAATTAAATTAAGAAAATACAGAGCAGGTATTTTAAGAGATCCAGAACTTTAATGGTGTATTTGCCTGATAAGAGTTACATGGTGTGGTTGGGTTTTAGCTTCTGTCTCTCACTTCTTCTTTCCATTCGATCCTTCAGACCGGTTGAAGATCTAGTTCATTTTGGCTGGACCTGCTCTGGTCCTAAAGACTGTCATTTTATGACAGTTTTTAAGCTACATAAAAATAACGTTCTCCTTCCTTCCACATTGTTTTTGATGAACACATTTTTTTTAATATTTAAGAAAGATAGTTTGGTATGTGACTAAAAATTGCAGTAGTTCTTTTTTCTCAAAACAAGTTGATTTCTTGAATCCTGCAGATTTTTGTACCTTCCCAGTACAGCCTTAATTTGTCTTAACTACTTCAAATTTTTTCCCATAGCCTTGGGTATTCTTGATTTAAGTGTATATAATGTTTTTTCTTTATAGATATATTTGCTGGAAAGGGAAAAATTCCAATGTATGGTTATCAGTGAACCAGCATTTGTGAAATTATACAAAAAAGCCAACATGTGAGTTAAGTGTTCTTCCGATGGATTAAGTTTAAAAAGAATGTATCTATCTGTAATTTGACTACCTTGATTCAAATTGACATTAATCTTCTTGGTCTTTTTTTAATGGAAAGTCACAACATTTGAGCAACCTTTATGCTTCCCAGTTTTACTTTTTTTATTTTTCTCCCAGTTTTTCATTGTCAGTACTTAGTCACTGGTATTCTACTAAAACCATTCTTCTAATTAATTTTTCTTAAAGTACTGCTACGTACAAAGGGAGAATGTGAATCAATCAAAAGAGAACTTGTGCTGCTATAGGAAATATCTCCAAACCAAAGGATTGTCTTAGATATGTTTTACTGCTATAGATTGAATGTTTATGTTCCCCCCCAAATTCGTATGTTGAAACCTAATTTCTAATGTGATGATATTTAAAGGTAGGGACTTTGGGAAGTGATTGGGTTATGAAGGCAAAATTCTCAAGAATGGGATTAGTGTCATTATAGAAAGATAATCCCTTGCTGTGTGAGGACACAGGAAAAGATGATTATCTGTGAACCAAGAATGGGCCCCCATCAGACAGTGAATCTGAGTACAGATTGATCTTGGACTTCCCAGCCTCCAGAACTGTGAGAAATAAATGTCTATTTTTTATAAGTCACTTGTTCTATGGTATTCTGTTATAGCAGCCCTAGAGTAAAACACTTTTCCCTAAAAGCAGAAAAACGTGTGTATGTACAAGTAAGTCTGTTATGAACTAGGAATTGCTAGGCATTTCAAAAACAAAACAACAACAACAAAGGGCCACATATTATTTGAGTGCTATCTTTTAATTTAAATGCCCTTCAGTAAGTCTGGTCATAATGTCTCCTGGAATTTGCTTTGTACACAACTGTGGGCTGTTTTCTTTAGGCAAACGTGGGCAGACCATCAGTCAAAGACTCAAAGATGACTGGCACAAATCTGACTGGAATCTCTCAAAAAGCACATGCTATTAAGGTTGGTTGGCATATTGCCAGACAAAAGATTAGCACTTCTATAATCACAAGTTGCATCAGGCTTAGGGCTATTGTTTGGCCAGATACTGTCTTAGAAGATAAAAGTCACAAATCATATTATGTGGAAAATAAAGTTGAAACAGAGAAGTATGCTGACACAAAGCTGGTGTTCAGTACATGCATTGTCAGTGAAGAGAGTCACCTGAAACAAAGCAAGGTTCCTTTACCCAAATTTTCATGAAGACTCACAACTTGACTCCTTGAAGGCTGCTCTTATGTTCTCTGTGCTTATCACCAAGCATTAGACCTGGAACAGGACCAGTGATCAAAAAATAGTTGTTAGATAAGAGAATCAGTGACTAATTGTGGATATTTTACTGACTTTTTAGTCTGTTTCTTCATCGTGTCCACAGATATAACTAGATTGGAATATAGTTTCCCACTCACCCCTGCCCCTCAAAAAGAAACAAGCAAAAAAACAAAATAATATGATATGAGCCTAAATAAGAAGACTAATAAAAAGCCAACTTCTCCAGGGACTTAGGAAGTATTTCACAAGTTGCCTTCCACTCAGTAAGTTAGTATTTTCCTTATTTATAATTAAGACTTACTTCTAAAGTTACTCATTTATTAAGAAGGAAACAAATCCTATGACCAGGTTCAGGGACAGGCATGAGACATAAAATTCCCACTCATTATCTCACTTACAAATATCAACATTCGTACTTGACTGTGGGAGTATACATATGCCAAAAATGGCATAGCCTTTTACCTCTAAGAATTTAAAATATAATAGGACAAATATATAAACTAATTGTAATATGAGAGAGAATAAAATAAGCACTATAATCAAGGGACAAACACATGGATCACTAAATCATGATTTAAAAACTTAGAAAACTTCCTAGGAGAAGTCTTTTGAGGCTTCAAAATAAATGAATTTCAAAAGGTCAAAAAGTGAGGCAGGGTATTCCAGACTGAAGGAACAGCATAACTAAGAGCATGGAAACGGGAAGATGCAGGGCAAGTTCAAGAGGCAGAGGAGTATTTTGTGTCTACAATGAATAATTTATGAAGATGGGGTGCACTGGAGATTAGGTTAAATTGGGGTTAAGCATGGGAAAATAAGGAGTCTGGATTTTAGTCCATGAGTCTGTTTGTGCCACCTACATTGTTATTTATTAGAACTTAAATGGACTTTTTTCTTAAATACCTTTACTTTGACTTACTATGGTAAAAAAAAAAAATAAACCTATATCACTTGTTCTGAATAAATCTAGAATAAATAAACACTCCTATTAAATCCTAATTTGACACTGTTTTTTCACTGGTGCTCTGAGCTGAGCCCATAGGCTTTTTAAAAAGGAAGATCAGCAAACATCAGAGGCATGATCAAGACCTACTAGCACTAAACTGACACTTTTCTTAGACATACTGGAAAGACCCAAAGAGGATCAAAGACATGTAATATTTTAAAATCTTGAGTCTCTGTGCTACCAAAACATATCTCAAATACCTTATAAAACTTTGACATGTGCCACTGCCTACATTTTGTGCTTTGGAAACTCTGTTAGAGACACCAGAGAAGACCCAAGGTGTTTTAGGTATCTGAGTAATGTAAATACTGCTCATATTTTAGAAGGAAAACCCTGTCAGCATTATGAAAGACAGTTAGGAGAGGCCCAGCACTGGAAACAGGAAAACCAGTTGAGAGGCTTTTACAGAGCCTAGGCTACAGGGGCAGGGTTTCCATTAAGGAACGAATCTTCAGTATTTGGTACTGAGAGAGTAGTACCCAGTGACCCCAAAAGAGATCAGAGAGAAGGCTTTGAAGAGGAATCTAAGATTCTTAACTTGTGTGAAGTGGTAAATGTTGTAGGTACTTAAATTATATGCTGATTACAGGGAGAGAGGGTTGAAGTGGGGGCAATGATGAGATGTATCTTGGAGATGTCAACAAGATGTTGAGAGATAGAACAGAAGAAGGTGATCAAGATGAGCCTGGGTAAACCTTTGTCTGAAGATATTGCTTACATAGTAGGAGAGGAAGAAAGGAAAACTCTGTCAAGCTTCAGGTCAAAGAAAGGAAAATTAAGAGATTTCACACCAGATGGCCTTTGGTGTCTGTGAAATGAAAGATAAAGTTATGTGTGGAAGGCAAGCTTGGTGAAGAAATGACAAGAATTATAAATTCAATAAATGAAAAATGTGACCATCTTTTCTACCCAAGGCTATGGTGTGAATAGGGGCTTAACTGTAATGCTTTCAAATACTACATATTCTGCATAAATCTCAAAATATTGCAACTTCAGATTCACATCACAATAACTTGAGCCATTCAGCAAGGAACTAATATATTTTGGCTCCTGTACATATCTGTATATATCTGAAGGCTCCCACATTACTAATTCCACGGGCTCTTACACCAACAGTCATGAAATGCACACATCTCTGTGGCAGAGTTACAGGATTTTGGAAGCTTAGGGAAGTTCAAGGTTACTTTGTTCAACTATTAATTCTTGAATCCTATCAAGCACATAAAGGTTCAAAGCAATGTTTGAAATCTTAAAGAATGCCCTTACCAACTCCATAAAAAGCCTGTTCTATTCTTGGGTCAATTTATTCTATTTTAAAATACATTCAAATTTCTCAGAGTAAATAAAAAATAATATTAGTACTTTTACTGACTGGCTAAACCTGAGTTTCTTGGCTTATGTGGGGCACTCCCCCACCCTGCCCCAAACCTCCAGTCTTACCAGAACAAGAAGTAAAAGTCAAATTAATACCCTGGTTAAGGGCACCAGCATTTTCTGGATGCAAATATGAGGCTCCTTCTGTTTGATGATCTTTGGAGTAGTTTAATTAAGTATTTACAGTGAAAGGTCTTAGAATATAGATTTTAAAATGCATTCTGTTTCTTTCTTCAGAGCTTTTGAAACAGACATTTTAATCTATTTAAGCATCTCTCCTTACTGTCTACCTGAAATTATATTACTATGGCTATTCTTGGTGGATCCAGCATACCATAAGTTTCCTAATGCAGAGTCCACTTCTCATTCATGCATTGTTTCATTTGTTCGTCTGTCAGCTGCCGACTGAGTGCCTGCTTAATGCTTGGCTCTGTTCTAGGTCCCAAGAGAGAATGGTGACAGGTTACTTACATTCTACTGACTTCTTTGTAGATAAGTCAGAGGACCTACCCCAGTGCTGTGTGTACTGTAACTGATCCATACAGAGTTGATAAATCAATGAAATATGTTGGAGAGTGGATTTGAGGATAACTCTTTTGCTGTTGTGTAAGAAGGGTGAGACAGAGGCTACATACAGCCCCAGCTCAGATCTCAGACCTCACAGGACTTGAGGTTTCTGACATCAATTCAAAAACAAATAAATACACAAAAAACTGTGCCCTGTACCTAGCCCAGGGGAAATTTCAGTGCAACAGAGAGGAGGAGGTGGACAAGGGAGCAGGATTAAAGTAACAAATGCTGACTGCTTCTCTCTCCTTCATTCTCCCTGAGAGTCAGCCACCTTACTTCATGCCTGATGAGCACATGCTTCCTGCTAGAGGTGGCCTTGACTGACAGTACAGTTGATGTTACCAAGAAGAAAAACTAGTGGCAAAACATTTATTTGCTAGAAACGTTTGAAGCACAGCTGAACTCGAGGCACATATATGAATGAGTGCCGAGGTTGAACTTTCCTTCTGTGCCTTCCTGCCTCCCTCATATGAAGTCTAGAAAGCTGATACACCAGATGACCTGTCACAGTGCCTGAGTGCTTGTCATTCCTTTCTGCCCCTGCTGCTTACTTAGTGTTGGCAGTTTGATGAGACAAATTCTAGGACTGGATTGTATTTTCTCTAACAATAGCACCTGCTCAACCCTGAGCAAATCCCTTCCCTACTCTGTTCTCCCTTCACTCCTCATTATCCTAGCAGCAATGGGTTCTGTCTGTTGACTCTTTGGGGCATAGTTTTGCTTTATTTCACATGGGGAGGACAGGACTTGGAATGCTTTGAGAATGAGTCTTCCATGTACTAATTCAGCCTCCAGAAAAATTAGAAAACAAGGTTTTTTTTTTTTCCTAAAAACAACTGGAAAACAAGGATTTGATTATTATTATCAGTCAGGGAAAACTAACTTTGAACTTTGATTTGCAGGGGGAAAAAAGAGTAATATTACTTTCAAGTATGTCCATGAAATTATTGTATATGATGATATATGTGACCTTTCGTTCCTTTAGGTTCTGTGATTCTATAACTTCTTTGACAAGTTCAGAAATAAACATGAAAACAAAGCTAGTTTCCTTGACTTTTCTAAATGTATAAGCCTCTTATACAATAACTTTATATTATCAAGATAAAGCACAATTGAATTTATTGTGGGCCTCCTTCCTGAGAACTGAAGTGTACACACACACACACACACACACACACACACACACACACACACACACATTGAAAAATGTACCTGGTTTAAAATGAAGGAGGTGGACTAACTAGTTCAGTCTTTTCTAGATCAGATTTTTGTGCCTTTGTGATTCTGTGATGATTTGGAGGCTGTTAGTTGGCACTCTAGATGTATCTTCAACACAGTGATAATGTTGTGTTGATCCATGTATATTCTTTCACACAGTCAAGTAATATGCAGTAGAGTGATGCATTATAATAAAGGATAACAGTTACCATGTTCTCAGTGATGCTTGCATACGTTTCTATAAGTCATTCAGATGTCAGCTCCAAGAGAGAAAAGATCTTGACTATGTCTGGTGCCTAGTACTGCTCGTTAAGTCTTTGCTGAGCTACTTTTAAAAACAGACATCATTATCATGCATTCTCAACAGAGGTGATATCACCCTTAAGGGAGCAGACATTGGTTCTTTGCAGGGGGTGAACATGTTTTACTTTTTATGCCTAAAATATAAATACCTATAAAGTACAAAATGACATATTTTAGTATTTTGTGGTATTAAAATATCATGAAGGGTGAGTAGGAAAACAAATGTCTAAAAACCTCCTTGGAGAGTGACAATAAAAAAAAATGGAGAAAAATATTTTCCTAGTGTTTTAGCTAGAGGGCCCAGTTCAGAAAGGTAGCCCACACTTTGGCTACCTAACAGGTAAGTGATGGAGCTGGCTAGGCTTCTGACCCAGGCTTGACTAACCTCAAAGTCCACAATGTATTGTTGATTTGTTGACTGACTTGATTGTCAGGCCTGACAGGAGTCAGCTATGCAGGCTTTAGAAATTGTGGGTCATATACTGTGTGCATAAATTTTAGCCAAACATTGATGGAGGCACTGGGGAAGCAGAGAAGGGTACACTCACAGTGTTTCTAAGTAGGTTACCATTATGTTGTGCAGATGAACGACCTATAATGGTTCATTTTACTTATTTATTTGATAGCCATAGTGGACTTTAAAAAAATAAAGAAATTTTAGGGATTCTAAAAGAAATTTCATTGTAAATTTAGGACCTCTGTACACACTTTTGGCCTATGACATTGGCATAGGCTTAAATCCATATGGGTAGATCAGTTCACATACTTGCTTTCTTCTGACAGTTCATTAGTTTTCGGCACTTAATGAATCCAAACATAGGAGCTGCTGAATTCCTGTCATTAATTATTGTGATCACTGCATGGATTCTTGTCATCACTTGTTAATGACACAGGTGGAGGTGATTTGTAAGAAGTATGTTGCAGTTTTGGGTCCTTCGTGTATACGTATTTAGCCAGAATCTCTTGGTCGTGTTTATTGAGACTGAGACCCAAGAACAACACATCTCCTTGAAGCTTGTCCTCAAATCCTTCCCAATATCATTATATGATTTTACTTCCATTTTACTCCTACCACATTAGTTGTGATGTTCCTACCAACTGATCCTCCAAGTTAAGTTTAGAAGGGGAATCACAGTTAGTGCATTTTAGATTTAGTCTAATGAATGTAATGATTCAACAGAGGAAAATTCTAGGATGTGAAAGAAAAAGGAGGGAGAAAAGCATCACTGAAATGAAATAGATTTAAAATATCAGAGCCTAGCAGATCTGTGTTCAGAGGACTGCAAAGGTTTAAACTGCAGTAGCAATTTGGGGTTAAGGATAAGAAAGAATATCTTGGCAGTTGGAAGTGTTCGACAATTCGAATCAGTTATCAAAGAAGTAACAACATGGTCTTCTCTAAGGCTCTTTAAAATAAGATTAATTTCCTATCTATCTGAAAAGTTGAGATAAGTCTGCAATTTCTTAAGGTTTCTTATGTCCAATGAGACTGAATGATAGAGTTTTTTGTTTTTTGTTTTCAAAGCAATATTTATATGTTGAGTAGAAGGTAGGTAGTCAGTGGCGAAGAGTCCAGACCTGTTCTGGAGCTGGAAGGCTTTCCTTTGGATCCCAGCTCCGCAGCCAGCTGTGCGATCTTGTGAAACTTAACCAGACTCCTCTGTGCCTCAGTTTACTCATTCAGAAAGCAAAGCTATGGTAGTACCTACCTCATATGGGTGTTATAAGGATTCAGTAAGTTAATATGTTTAAAATGCTATATAAAGGCTTATTAAAATACAGTCTTTAAAAGACATTGCATTATTTTACAACTTACAAGACTCTTATCAGCATCTTTGAAGTTGCATGCATGTGTTGCTGTCTTATATCCACAGGCATATTATTTAAATAAATATTTTCATGCTTTCAAAGCATTTCATGTTTAGAGATTCAGGTATTTTCCAAGTATGTTTGAATTGTCTAGAGCACCCAGAGAAACAGATCTTGCCCCCTATGGTGCTTTTGGCTCCCCGACAACTGTGGGTCGGATGGTATGTTAGTGTTACATTCTGTAACTCAAACTACCAGCCTCTGAGTACACTGCTTTTCCAGAAGCTTTCTCAGGTGGTGGCTGTTTTCACCAGCACACCTCAATTACCTCCTCGCTAGAGGTGCTGCTGGTGTCATTGCTGCTCCTAGTTCTTGCTTTTAGATCAATGGTCCTCTCTCTGGACTCCTTAAAAGACCCCAGCACTATTGTAACATGTGTTTTAGATGCTCCTCCTTGTTGTGGTTCTCCACGTACTTTTTTCCTGGCCATTCCACCTGAAGATTTATTTCCACCATCTCTGTCAGTCATTGTTCCTGATGTTTTCAGTACCCACAAAGAAAGCACATCCATTACCCTGGACTCTTAGGTCCTTGGCCTTCTTGCCCTTGTTCTCTGCCCTATCTCAGTCACCCACTTCTATGGTGCTGCCCTACACTAATGCTTCTCAAATTCTACTGTGCATAGAAATCACCTGGGGGTCTTGTTAAGATGCTATTTAGACTCAGTAGTTCTGCTGGAGAGCCTGCGAGGTGATACTCATGCTCCTGGACCAAGGACCACATTTGGAGTAATAAGGCTCTAGACTGTCAAAATCTCCATCTCCAGCATCCTCATTTCCGACTGCCTCCTACTATTTTAAAAATATTTTAACCCTAATGGGAAATACTAGTCTGTTTTCCCGCCCAGTTTCCATGCTCCACAATGACTGATAATTCCTCCCTTCACACATCCTCAACAACTTTGCACCCTCTCTCACCGTCATATCTACCTGGCAAAGCCCCAGCCTTGGTTAAATCAGACTCTCCACCGATTCTGCCTGCACTCAAACCTCAGGTGATGACTGGAGGAAAATCACTCAAACATGCTGTCAGACTCACTTTACATTTTTGTCCACCTGCAAATCCTGTTGGCTTTCCTTTCGAAATTATATCCTGAATCCAACCACTTCCCAGCATCTCCTCAACTGCCACTCTAATCCAAGTCATCACCATTCCCATTCTTAAGGGGAAATAGGTTATCACAAATTACTCCTGTAACTGTCTTCTACCTGGACTTCTTGTGCCATCCCTGCTCCTAAGGGCAGATCCTCACCCAACAGTCAGACGTCTTTAAAAAATGTGAACAAGATCATCTAAATGTCCTAATGAAAACCTTCCAGTAACTTCCCATTACCCTTTGAACAAATCCAAAGACTGTGCCACGATCTGCCTTCAGGCTACCTTCATGCTGACCGACCACCTCTTCTTCCCCATACTCATCAAGACTGCCCCAGCCTCGGGTCCTTTACACTTCCCTCTGCTTGTAATTCTCACCCTTAGTTATGTACGGGCTTTTCCTCCTAATGTTGAGCGCAGATGCCCCCTCTTCAAGGATGGGTCCCGACAACAGGTGGAGGTGATTTGTAATAAGTGTTTAAAATTGTTTCCTACCCTCTTACACACATCAACGACCCCTTAGTCTGCTTTACTTTCCTTCAAAACACGTATTACCTGACATTTTCTATAACCAGATATCTATAGTACTTTTGGTAGACTGAGATTTGTTCTAAGTGCTTTACAAATATTTATTCATTAATCTTGTAATAACTCTATGGTGTATTGAAGATATTATCCCAATTTTACAAATGAAAAGACTGAAGCACTGGAAGGTTGTCTCTTGTAAAGATCATACAACTATTAGACTGATTGGTACCAGAATTCGATGTCTGACTTTGGAATCTGTGTCCTAAGTCACTATGCTGTTCTGCCCTCCATTCCTATGTTTGATATAAATATATTTTTAAATATTATCTACTATAATATATAAATATGTGTTATTGTCTCTCTTCCATCAGTATGTAAGCTCCACAAGGCAGGAACTTAATTTCCTCCAGTTACTGCTGTGCCCCTAGCACCTGGAACCCTTCTTGGTGCATAATAGACACACCAAAACATTTATTGCATGAGTGAATTTTGCTTGTTTTACTCTCTATACTTAAAAGCATCATTTGGTTGCTTAAAGAGATTTATGTAAAGATTAGTATTTTCACTAAAGTCTGTGTGGGGCCTTTTTTGCACAAGAAGAGTACAGTATATGTTATTTAGGTGGTAAATTTTTAATACATTTATTTAACGTTATCTATTTAAAACCTAGTTTTCTTAAGAATTTAAGCTCAACTGCCAAATATACTATCAAAAATATAGTAAAATAAAAAAGAAGCAACTTTGTTTCCTTTTTTTTTTTTTGAGTTGTAGTATCAATCTGTTTTCCCGACTGGAGTGCAGTGGCACACTTAGGGCCACCACAGCCTCAACCTGCAGGGTTCAGGTGATCCTTCCATCTCAGTCTTCCAAGTAGCCCGAACTACAGGCCCGCACTACCTTGCCCAGATAATTTTTGATTTATTGTAGATATGAGGCCTCGCCAAGTTTCCCAGGCTGGTCTCGAATCCACGGGCTCAGGTAATCCACTAGCCTTGGCCTCCCAAAGTGCTGGGATTACAGGGTGAGCCACTGAGCCCAGCCTGTTTCTTTTATTATTGGTTGATTAATTCAAGTTGATCAGACTAAATTCTTAAACAGTGGGTCTCATTTACAAACTTGGCTATATTAAATTCCCTTCATGTTTAAGTTCTTATTATCATTTACTATATTCACTTTGTTTTCAGTATTTCAAATGTCTGACAAGAAACGTTTACAATACAAATAGGCCAAACTCCTCAAACACTTAAATTACTCTTATTAACCTAATAAATTAACCTTATAGCAAATCAAATTCACTTAAACATTTTAACATTGCTCTACAAATTAAATCAAGTTTTTAACATCTCTTAGTTTGAAATCACAATTCCAGTAGAAATAATTATTTCTAAACTTAACTTAAAAACAACTAATACGAAAGAGTTAACGTAACTGCATGATTTCTATAGATTGTAAGCTTAGTTTGTATTTGAACATTTAGCCAGGCTTTGGGAGAGTTCAGCCCTTCAGACAGTCTGAAGTAATGATGCAGTTGCTCATTGAGGCAGGACACAGTATGTATGCTCATCTGAACAAAAGGCCTAGTAAACCTGCAGATGGACCTGGAGGTGTTTCCTTCTAGGTTGCTCTGAAAACAGGAGACACTGAGGCCACTATCTTCAGGTGGAACTGAGTTTCACTTCCAAAACTCATCTTCATGTCTCTTCCTCAACTGCTTCTTTTGTATTTTTTCAGTGTTTTGAATTTATTGCAATTACTACCATGATTGCATGCTTGAATTCTGCATTGTTTTTTAACTGGTCTCATACTTTTGTCATGCTAATGACAATCTGCATTTCAGTTCACTGATCTTTTAATAGTAGCTTTATGGAGATAAAATTTACATTCAGTTCATCCATTTAAAGTCTACAATTCAGCGGTGCTTGGTGGCTCAGCCTGTAATCCCAGCACTTTGGGAGGTCGAGGTGAGTGGATTGCCTGAACCCTCGGGTTTGAGACCAGCCTGGGCAACTTGGCGAGACCTCATTTCTACAATAAATTTTTAAAAATTAGTCAGATGTGGTAGCACACATCTATAGTTCCAGCTACTTGGAAGGCTGAGGCGGAAGGATCGTTGGAGTTCAGATTGTGCCACTGTACTCTGGCCTGGGTGACAGTGAGACTCCAACTCAAAAAAAAAAAAAAAAAATCTACAATTCAATGTTTTGTTTTGTTTTTTCAGTAAATTCACAGATAGGCTAATATATGCTACAGTTACCACAGTCATGTTTAGGAGCATTTTCATTACCACAGAGAGAAACCTCATATCCGTTAGCTATCACCCACCAATTTCCCATTATTCTTCAGGCCCTAACAACCATTAATCTTATATCTGACTCTACAAATTTGCCTATTCTGGACCTCTCATAAATGGGATCATATAACGTTTTTAAGGTTTATCCATATTGTCACATGTGTCAGTACTTCATTCCCTTCTGCAGAGTAATATTCCATTGTGTGAATGTACCACATTTTGTTTATTCATTTGTCAGTTTGTGGACATTTGGGTTGCATTCAATTTTTGGCTATTATGAATAATGCTGCTATTGAAACATTTCATGGCCAAGTATTTGTGTGAACATATATGTTCAGTTCTTTTGGGTATATTCCTAGGAGTGGAATTGCTAGGTGATATGGTAACTATATGTTTAATCAATTGAGGAGTTATCAGACAGTTTTTCAAAGTGACTGCTGTCAGCAGTGTATGAGTGTTCCAATTTCTCTATGTTCTTGTCAACACCTATTATTATCTGACTGCTTGATTCTAGCCATCCTGCTAGGTGTGAAGCATTTCATTGTGGTTTTGATTTGTATTTCCCTAATAGCTAATGATGATATTGCATTTTTCATGTGCTTATTAACAATTTATAGATATTTGGAGAAGTACCTATTCAAATATTTTTCCTACTTTTTAATTGTATTTGTTTTTTTAAAAAATTATTGAATTGCAAGTTTATTTTATATGTTCTAGATATTTGTGTATTACTAGATGTGTGATTTGTAAATATTTTCTCCCATTTTGTGTGTTGTCTTTTCACTTTTTTGGTAGTGTCATTTGAAGCATGGAATTTTTTAATTTCAATGAAATCTAATTTGTGTATTTTTTTCTTTTGTTGTTCATGCTTTTGGCATCATATCTAAGAATCTGTTGCCAAATTTAAGGTCATACACATTTACCCCTATGTTTTCTAAAAGTTGCATATTTCAGTTCTCCCATCTAGGTCTTTCATCCATATTGAGTGAATTTTTATCTATGGTGTGAGATAAGAGTCCAAATTCATTATTTTACAAGTGGCTATCCAGTTGTCCCAGCATCATCTGTTCAAAGACTACTTTCTCTATTGAATGGTTTTGGCACCCTTGTAAAAAATTAGTTAACTATAGACCTATGAGCTTCTTTCTGGACTCTCAATTCTATCCATTGATCCCTATGTCTGTCTTTATGCCAGACCTTTTTGTCTTATTTACTGTTGCTTTGTCATATGTTTTGAAAATGGGAAGTATGAGTCTACAACTTTGTTTATTTTTTTTATTTTTCAGGATTGTTTTGGCTCTTCTGGGCCCCTCACAATTTCATATGAATTTTAGGGTCATCTTATCTGTTCTCTACAAAAGAAGTCAGCTGGATTCTGACAAGGAGAATATAGAGTCTATAGGTTATTTGAATAGTGTTGACATTATAACAAAATTGTCTACCTTTTCATGAACATTGTGTGTCTTTCCATTTATTTAAATCTTTTAAATTTTCTTTAAACCGTGTATTTATACTTTTCAGAGTATACATTTTACATTTCTTTTCTTAAATTTATTCCAAAGTATTTTATTCTTTTTATGCTATTTTTAAATTGAATTATTTTCTTAATTTTTATTTTCAGACTAATATTACCAGTATACAGTTGATTTTTTTGTGTGTGTACTGATCTTGAATCTTGCCATCTTACTAAATTTGTTTATTCTAATAGTGTTTTAGTGAATTCCTTAGAATTTTCCATATACAAAATATGTCATTTAGGAATATAGAAAATTTCACTTTTTTCTAATATGAATGTGCCTTTGTTTATTTGTATTGACTAGTTGCAATGGCTAGAACTTTTAGTACAAAGTTAATTAGAAGTGGCAAGAGTGAACATTCTTATCTTGTTCCAGAGCTTAGAGGGAAAAGATCCAGTCTTTTACCAAGAAGTGTTATGTTATGAAAATTCACTTTTATTCTTAGTGTATTGAATGTTTCTATCATGGAAAGGTATTGGATTTTGTCAAATACTTTTTATTTGTCTGCTGGTATGATTATGTTTTTCAGATGGTACACTGAGCTTGCATTCCTACAATCCTACTTGGTCATCTTGTCTTTTTTTTAAGCTATATATGATACGAATTTGCTAGATTTTGTTGAAAGCTTTTATATCCATATTCAAAAGAGATATGATTCTGTAGTTTTTTGTGATGATGTCTTTATCTGATTTTGTAAATCAGGTTAGTAATATTGGCCTACAGAATGAAGTGTTCCCTCCTTTTGTTGGAAGTATTTGTGAAGAATGAGTATTAATTCTTTTCAAACATGTGGTAGAAACTCATTGATGTCTTTTTAGGCCTCTTATTTTTAAAATTTGTGCTGAGTCTGAATATCTGGAATATTTCAAATGACCTAAGTTTATTCATTTGAAATAAGTTCTTAAAATGTAATAGTTTTTACTGCTGCTATAGAATGAAGAAGAGTACCCAAGTGAGAATTCTTTTTAGACTTGTGTACTGAGTGGTATCATAGGGAGGGGCATATTATGTCTAATGGATGGCTTTTGAGGTTGTAGTTTTATCTTTCCAAGCATTTTCCTTTTGGTTAGATTCTCCAATGGAAGCATATAAAATTAACTTTCTAAATTTTTCCATAGGATGAGACATTATTTACATATTGTAGAGACGAGGTCTCACCAAGTTGCCCAGGCTAGTCTCAAACCCAGGGGTTCAAGCAACACAAGTCTTGGCCTCCCAAAGTGCAGGGATTATAGGCTGAGTCACCAAGCCTGGCCGAATGGGAAACTTTTTAATGATTCCTTCTAAATGATCCAAATGGATACGTGTTCATTGTCTGCCACACACCAGCACCTACAGTCGTCTCTGACCTGCCACCACACACACCATGTTACCTTTACTTGTTCTTACCCTGTACCTTTTCCCTTTTCCAAGAGCAAATTTGGCCTGGAATTTTTCTGAATAATAACTTACCAAATTCTCTCTTTTCTACTTATCATGTACTTTAAGAATCTTGCCATTTCTTTAAAATATTTTCCAGTTAACAATAACAACAAAAACAAAAAATAAGACATATGGGAGTGCTCAAAGGAGAGGGAAACGTGAGGGACATTTACCAGGGCTTAATGGGGGGATGGTGGTACTGGCCACTATGTAGACAATCCCATAGGTAAAGCTGGTGGGTGACAGATGTCCATGCAGTCTAAGTTACTACTCAAGTTTTTGACTCCTAAATTCCCATCAAACCCATTCCACTCTTGTTTATTAAAGTCTGAAGAGTGTTACTATTGGTCTCAGGTTTTATAGACTCTATACTCTGAAAGCGTTTATTACAATTGGTGATGAAAACACCAATTATAATTATAGACTGTGGTTTTGCCTTTTACTCTCCCAGCTTTATAAGGATTTTCTCATTAGAATAATGAAAATATGTGTTTTAATAACAAATATAAAAAGTAATAAATGTCTTAAAGGGACAAGGATTAAATGAATTTCCTCCATCTTTTAACAGGAAACTCTAGTTCTTCAAACATATTTGCAACACCTTATATAGAAAAATATTCCTCACACATGTGCTGATTTCTGCTGGAATGTTTCCTCACAGCTTTCAGTAAATGACATTTTTCTCAAATAAAGGAACTTGGAAAATCTTTGAAAATGGGTTTGGAATACTAAGGGATACCCTTAGTAATAAGGTGGGGAATGAACTAAATGACCCATAGACCTTTGGATGCCAAGTGTTTTATTCTGCTTAATCTTTCAGTGATGCCTGTTGGCCTTCTTAGCATTGCATAACAGACTCAACCCATCGTATAGATGCACATAAATTAATACCATTAATTTAAAAGTGTTACTTCAGATTTAAATTGAATGAACCTCTATCTCTTGTGAAATGGAAACACATCATAGGTGGGCGTTTGCTCTTAGGAAGGGGCATTATATGTATGAGAAGGTAAAGGAGAATAGCTGTAATACTTCAGGCCTATTTCTGTCTCAAGTTAGGAGGAAGCCATAAACATTTCAGTTCAGTTAGGGCTGGTCAGTGATACTTTTCTCTTTCCCAGTTCTTTTTAAAAATATCTTTCATATTCATTCATTGAAAAAATGACAGCCTTTTAATCTGTATTAGGTCTCAATTTTATAAAGAAATTTTGTTACACTGTGGTTTTTCATTTCACTTTCTCAGCTTTATGAGGATTTTCACATTAGAATAATGAAAGTGTGTGTTTTAATAACAAATATAAAAAGTAAGAAATGCCTTAAAGGGACAAAGATTAAATGACTCTCCTCCATTTTTAAATAGGAAACTCTAGTTTTTCAAACATATTTGCAGCACTGTATTATACTCATAGCATAGCTGTTATCTCCTAAAATATAATTCTGTGCCTTATGCCTAGAAAATACTAGTTTTGAACACTTTGGAAAAACATGCTTTAAGCATTTTCTATCTATAAAAAAAGTACATTTCATTGTAAAAGTATTTTTAAAGCACATGGGTAAAATTTTTCCAAGATCACCTCAAATAATTTCCCCGAGATATAATCTGTCAGTACCACTGTCTTTCTGAATAGTTTTAAAAAATGTATTTCTGTTCATTGATTTTCCATTTCTCAAGACTCTGCCCCTAGGAAATAATCCAAGGCCCTCTGTGAGGTCTTGAGGAGACACTGGCCTGGCCTTTGCTTTTCTTGGCACCTTCACCTTTAGCGACTTTCTCTTCCCCTCCCCAAAGTTGGCCACTCCATATACCTACCACGCAGGTCTTTTATGTGCTTGGCTTCTCAAGAGCCAAGACGTTTTTCTTTTTTTTTGCCTTGGTGACTTGGAATATGATTTTTCTCTGGTGGAATGTTTTCCTGCTCGTGTCACCTTTTCTTTTCTTTGCATCTCAGTTGCAGAGTTGAGTTCGTACCATCTGTGTTAGTTCTTATTTGTTTTATTATTTACCTCTTCATAGCCCATACATACGCTCCCCTAGTGCTTTCCCACAAAGGTAGTCACAGAATTTTAGTAAATATATGCTTTGACATATGTTTATCTTTGAAAAATATATAGTGTTTTTGTGAGTCCATGTCTTTAAGTGTCATTAGTAGTATTGCATAATAAATCTCATTCAGTTCCTTTTTCTTTCCCAACACTGTCTTCTGAGTCATTTGTGTTGCTGTTTGCAAATATAGTTTATTAATTTTGGTGCTTTAGTTCCCAATTGTATGCATTTGCCATACTTATCTTTCCTTTCAGTGATGGGTACCTAAGCTATGCTTCGAACCATTCTAATACAAATCCTTTCGTTCAGGTTTTCACAAGGTTAATCCCTACTCCTTGTTTGGGTCCCAGCCATAATATCACTTCCTGAAAGTCACATTGTTTGGCCCTATTGCCACCCTCCTCCCACTCTCTATCTAGATTAGGCCCTATGGTGAGCTCTCTATATTTATTTGTGTGGCCTTTCGTTTTTGATGACATTTTGTCCCACTAGATGTGGGCTCATTGAATTAGGGACTGTTATCTATCTGGTTCATCATTCTTTCTTTACTGCTTAACATAATCCTTTTCATTCAACTGAGGCTAAACTATATATAATATTGTGCCTGTGAAAATATCATCTATGATATTATAACCAATTGTAATATGGAAGCATTTTTATATTTTATAAACTTCATTTTTTAGAGTAGTTTTATGTTCATAGCAAAATTGAGCAGAAAGTAGAGAAAATTTATATATACTCCCTTTTTCCCTTTCCCCTTCCACAGGCCACCCCCACTATCAACATCCAGCACCAGGGTGGTGTGGTAGTTACAGGCCATGGACCAACACTGACATATTATTATCAAGCAAAGTTCATGGTTTACATGAAGACTCTTGGTGTTGTACATTCTATGCATTTTGGTAATGTTGTAATGACATTGCTACCATTACAGTGTCATACACACTAGTTCAACTACCCTAAAAAAAAATCTCCTATGATCTACATAGTCATCCTTTCCTTCCCTACTTCATCCTCCACAAAACCCTGACAATCACTGATCTTTTTGCTGTCTTCATAGTTTTGTCTTTTCTAGCATGTCATATAGTTGGAATCATATAATATAAACCCTTTTCAAATTGGCTTCTCTCACTTAGCAATATGCATTTAAGATTCTTCCCTGTCTTTTTGTGGCTTGATAGCTCATTTCTATTTAGTGCTAAATAATATTCCATTGTCTAGATGCTTATTTATCCACTCAGGGCATCTTCATTTCTTCCAAGTTTTGGTAATTATGAATAAAACTGCTATCAACATTTTATGTGTAGGTTTTTAAAACATAAGTTTTCAAGTTATTTGAGCTAATACCTGGGAGCATGATTCATGGATCATATGTTTAGTTTTGTAAGGAACGAAAAAACCGTCTTCTACCAGTAATGAATGAGGTTCTTTTGCTCCACATTTGTCAATATTGTAGATTGACCATTCAAATAAGTATGTAGTGGTAGGTATCTTGTTTTAATTTGTATTTCTTTAATGATATATAATGTGCAGCATGTTTTCATATGCTCGTTTGCCATCTGTATATCTTTTTTGATGTGGTGGTATTCAGATCTTTAGCCTATTTTCTAAATTAGGTTATTCATTTTCTTATTGTAGAATTTTAAGAGTTGCTTGTATCAAAAGATACTAGTCCCTTACCAGATATATGTTTTGCAAATATTTTCTCTCACTCTGTGGCTTATATTTTGTTTCTTAGCAGAGCTTTAGTATATCAATTTTAAAAATAAACTATACCTTTGGAATTGTTTCTAAAAAGCCCAAAATCATCTAGATTTTTTCCTATGATATTTTCTAGGAATTTTATAGTTTTTTATTTTACATTTAGGTCTACAATTCATTATGTGATTTGTGTGTGTGTGTGTGTGTGTGTGTGTGTGTGTGTGTGAGAAAGGTGTAAGGTCTGTATCTAGATCCATTTTTTTTTTACATATGAATGTCCATTTGTTCCAGCATCATTTATTGAAAAGGCTATTCTTTCTCCATTGATTTTCCTTTGTAAAGATCAGTTAATTATATTTGTTTGAGGTTGTTTTCTCCCCTCTCTATTCTGTTATTTTGATCTATTTGTATATTCTTTCGTTACTACACTGTCTTGATTAATGTCATATTATGCTAAGTCTTGAAGTCAGATAGTGTTATTCCGTAAAACTTGTCCTTCTTCAAAATTATCTTGGTTATTCTGAGTCTTTTGCTTCTCCATGTAGACTTCAGAATCAATTTATTGATATTCATAAAATAACTTGCTGTAATTTTGATTGAGATTGCATTGGATCTTTAGATCAAGTTAGAAAGAACTTAATCTCAACAATATTTAGGTTTTCTATCCTTGAACTTTTAGTATTTATTTGTTTAGTTCTTTTATTTATTTCATCATCATTTGTATCATAGAGCTGGTACATATTTTGTTAGATTTATAACTATTTCATTTATTTGGTGCTAATGTAAATGGTATTGCATTTTTATTTCCAAATTTTAACCCATTGCTGGTGTGTAGGAAATAACTAACTTTTGTATATTATCTTTCTATCCTGCAACCTTGCTCTAATGATTTGTTACTTCCAGTGTTCTTTGTCCCTTCTTTGGGATTTTCTACAGAGAAGATCATGCCATCTATGAAAGATAAGGTTATATTTCTTCCTTCTCAATCTGTTTATTTTTTTCTTGTCTTATTTCATTTCCCCAGTACAAAATTAAATAGGAATGATGACAGCAGACATTCTTGCTTTACTCCTTATCTTAACAAGAAAGCACCTAGTTTCTTAAGTGTGATGTTAACTATGATATTAACTGTAGGTTTTGTGTAAATGTTCTATACCACGTTGAGGAAGCTACCCTCTATTCCTAGTTTGCTGAGAGTTTTTACTATGAATGTTAGATTTTTGCCAAGTGCTTTTCTAAATCTATTGACATGATCATGTAGTTTTTCTTTTTTAGCCTGTTAATGAGATGAATTACATTCATTGATTTTCTTTTCTTCTCTCTCTCTCTCTCTCTCTTTCTTTCCACTCTGTCACCTAGGCTGGAGGGCAGTGGCACACTTCCAGTCATCACAGCGTTGACCTGCTGGGCTCAGGCGATCCTTCCGCCTCAGCCTTCCAAGTAGCTGGAACTATGGGCACACACCACCATGCCCGGCTAATTTTTTGATTTATTGTAGAGATGAAGTCTCACTAAGTTGCCCAGGCTGATCTCGAACCTGCGGGTTCAGGCAATCCTCTCACCTTGGCCTCCCAAAATGCTGGGATTATAGGCGTGAGCCACCATACCAGCCACATGAATTGATTTTCAAATGTTGAACCAGCACTGTAGACCCAGAATAAATTCCATTTAGTTGTCATATGAAATTTTTTTTGTAATTTGTCTAATTCAATTTGCAACATTTTTTTGCTAAATGTTACATCTATTCATTGGAGAATTATAAAATTTGTCTGTAGTTTTACTTTCTTATAATGTTGTAGGCTTTGGTATTAGCATAATCCTGGTCTCTAGAAGACATTGTAGAGAATTGGCATATTTCTCCCTTAAATGTTTGGGAGAATTCACCTGAATAACCCATCTGTGCTTTCTGTTTTAGAAGGTTATTCATTGTTTATTGAATGTATTTACTAGATAAAGGCCTATTCAGATTATTTTTTCTTGTGTGTTTTTTGGCAGATTCTACCTTTCAAGGAATTGATCCGTTTTATCTAGGTTATCAAATTTGTGGGTGGAGTGTTTATTCATAATAGTCCTTTGTCATCCTTTTAAAGTCCATATAATTAGCAGTGATGCCTACTCTTTTATTTCTGATGTTTGTCATTTTTGTCTTCTATTTTTTCTTCATTTGTCTGCCATGAGATTTATCAATTTTATTGATCTTTTCAAAGAACTAACTTTTGGTTTTGTTGATTTTTCTCCATTGATTTCTTTTTTCCAACTTCATTGGTATCTGCTCTAATTTTTAAAATTATCTATTTCCTTTTATTTACTTTGGTTTTTAACTTGCTTCTCTTTTTCTAGTTTCCTAAGGTGGAAGCTTATATGATTGATTGAAGCACTTTATTTTTTCTACTGTACATATTCAATACTATAAATTTTCCTTTAAATATTGCTTTCACTGCATCTCACAAATTTTGATAAGTTGCATTTTCATTTTTATTTACTTTGAAGTATTTTAAAATTTCTCTTGAGACTTGTTCTAGAACCCATGTACTATTTTGAAGTATGTTGTCTAATGTCCAAATAGTTGCAATTATTCTAGCTGTCTTTGTGTTTTTGATTTCTAGTTTAATTGTGGTCTTAGAGCATACATTGTATGATTTCTATTCTTTTAAAACTTAAAAAAAAAATTTTTTTTGAGTCAGAGTCTCACTCTGTCACCCAGACTGAAGTGCAGTGGCTGCTACCAGCCACTGCAGCCTCGACCTGCTGGGCTCCGGTGATCCTTCCGCCTCAGCCTTCCAAGTAGCTAGAACTACAGGCACACACTACTACGCTGGGCTAATTTTTGGTTTATTGTAGAGATGAGGTCTCACCCAGGCGGGTCTCAAACCTGTGGGCTCAGGCAATCCACTCACCTCGGCCTCCCAAAGCGCTGGGTTTACAGGCTGAGCTACCGAGCTCTGCCTCTTTTAAAATTTTTAAGGTATGTTTAATATCCCAGAATGTGGTTTATTTTGATGAACATGTGAGATTGGGAAG
This sequence comes from Tarsius wallacei, assembly GCA_963574415.1. Taxonomy (NCBI): domain Eukaryota; kingdom Metazoa; phylum Chordata; class Mammalia; order Primates; family Tarsiidae; genus Tarsius; species Tarsius wallacei. The sequence goes on along the minus strand of CAUYQG010211016.1, from coordinate 1,206 downwards.
AAAGTGTATTTTGCTGCTGGTGTGTAGGGTATTCTATAAATGTTAATTAGATCCAGCCAACTGATGGTAGTGCTCAGTTCAACTATGTCCTTACTGATTTTCTGCCTACTGGATCTGTCAGTTTCTAATAGAGTGGTGTTGAATATCCAACTGTAATTGTGGATTTGTCCTTTTTCCTTGCAGTTGTGTCAGTTTTTGCCTCATATATTTTGATATTTCATTGTTAGGTTATCTTAGACAATAAGGATTGCTATGTCTTCTTGGAAAATTGACATATTATCATTATGTAATGCCTCTCTTTATCCCCCATAGTTGTTTTGTTTTTTTTCTCTGATGTCTGCTCGCTTTGAAATTAATATAGCTATTCCAGCTTTTTTTTTGATTAGTGTTACCATGATATATCCATTTCCATCCTTTTACTTTTAATCTATATGTGTCTTTATTTATTCATTTATTTATTTATTTTATTTTACCTATTGAGTCAGAGCCTCACTCTGTCACTCAGGCTAGAGTGCAGTGGCAGTCTAATGGCTACCGAGCCTCTACCTCCTGGGCTCAGGAGAATCTTCGGCCTCTGCCTTCCAAGTAGCTGGAACTACAGGAATGTACCACTATGCCTGACTAATTTATATATATATTTATATATTGTAGAGATGAGGTCTCACCAAGTGGCCCAGGATGGTCTCGAGCCCCTGGGCTCAGGCAGTCCTCTTGCCTCTGCCTCCCAAACTGCTGAGATTACAGGTATGAGCCACCATGCCTGGAATATTTTTTAAAGTGGGTTTCTGGTGGATGACATATAGTTGAGTCTTGTTTTTTGATTTATTCTGACAAGCTCTGTCTTTTGACTGGTATATTCAGACCATTGACGTTTCAAGTGATTATTGGCATAGTTGCATTAATATTTAACACATTTGTCTTTGTTTTCTTTTCATTGCCCTTGTTCTGTTTCCTATTTTTTTTTGTCTTCCACTCTTTTTCTGACTTTTGTAGTTTTAATTGAGTATTACACATGATTCCACTTTCCTTTTTAGCATATCAATTATACTTTTAAAAAAATTGTTAGCCGGGCTCGGTGGCTCAGCCCGTAATCCTGTGCTTTGGGAGGCTGAGGTGAGTGGATTGCCTGAGTCCGCGGGTTCAAGACTCACCTGGGCAACTTGGCGAGACCTCATCTCTACAATAAATCAAAAAATTAGCCGGGCA
>CAUYQG010211013.1:0-12254 GCA_963574415.1 Tarsius wallacei | reverse complement strand
TCCGCCTCAGCCTTCCAAGTAGCTGGAACTACAGGCGCGCGCTACTATGCCCAGCTAATTTTTGATTTATTGTAGAGATGAGGTCTCGCCAAGTTGCCCAGGCGGGTCTCGAACTCACGGGCTCAGGCAATCCACTCACCTCAGCCTCCCAAAGGCGCAAGATTACAGGCTGAGCCACCAAGCCCAGCTTGGAAGGACCTTTTATCTTTCTCATGAAACCTGGAGAGTTGTGAGTAAATCCCTCTCAGGTTTTTTTTGTTTTGTTTTTTTTGTTTTGTTTTAAGTTGGAGTCTCATTCTGTCGCCCGGGTTGGAGTGCAGTGGCATGCTCACGGCCACCACAGCCTCGACCTGCTGGGTTCTGGTGATCCTTCCGCCTCAGCCTTCCAAGTAGCTGGAACTACAGGTATGCACCACCATGCCCGACTAATTTTTTAATTTGTTATAGAGATGAGGTCTCACCAAGTTGCCCAGGCTGGTCTCGAACTCCCTGGGTTCAGGCAATCCTCTCACCTCGGCCTCCCAAAGCACTGGGATTATAGGCAAGCCACCACAGCCAGCCAAGATTGCCTCTTTTTGCTCCCTCTTTGGTGACATTTCACATGTGGTTTCACAAATCACGTGTGATTGCGTCAAGCCCCCAAGAAATAGCCAGATAGAAATGTAGGTTATACCTCACTTGCTGCTAGGGTATAGACAGACAGAAACATGGGTTGCACTTTATTAGGAGTTGGTGTCAAGGGCTGCAGCTCTATAAGATAGAACCATCTGAAAATTCAGGAGACAATTGAGTGACTTATACTCTGAAGACAAAAACTTTTGAACCCACCTATTAAAAACCAAGCACAATGAACAATACTAATTGTTTCTATATCTATTTCCCCCTTTGTCTTGACTGACAAACCCTAATAAGTGGTAATGTGTCCTGTTAAAACACTCAATCTGGCAATCTACCTCCAAGATAGGGGAGTTCTTGTGACATAGTTCTAGTAAGAACATGCAAGTATTGCAAGGTGAGACTTAGGGGAATGCTATTTTTTTTTTATGAAATTGTTCTTTTTCTTTCCCCCTTTTTATAGCCTGGAGCAAAGACATGATGCTTACATCAAGATTAGTTATCTTGTAGCCAAAACGACAAAGGTCACACACTAAAGATAGGGGAAGCTTGGATTGCTGATGACTTACTTAGTCAAGCAGCTGCATGGCACAGGAAACTTTTTCAAGATTTCTTAGGAAAAATTAACCTCTTATTTGAATAAGCCTCTGTATTCAGGTTTCTGTAGTATACTGCCATAGACAATCCTAACTCAATTGCAAAATATTAAAAACAAATGGGTTAAAGTTTAACTACAGATGCTAAAAAATAGTAAACCAAAAAAAAAGTGTACTAACAAAGATAGAAACAAAATTGTAAAATAGAAAACAAATAAATAATGAGAGGTTCAACAAATCAAAAGCTAATTTTGGGGGGGAAGAAAATTAACAGAGATTGAGTACTGCTAATCTGAAAATCCGAAATCTGAAATGCTCCAACATTTTTTGAGCAATAACATGCATTTTGGATTTCATGTTTTCTTTTTTTATGTATATTTAATAGGAAATGGTTATGGGTTTTTTTTATTATAAAGATGTGGGGTACAAATCAGGGTTAGGTATACAAACATTATTATGCAGGTACCCTTGTTGATGAGGTCATGTTTTCTGATTAGGGGTATTCAACTGGTAAGTATAATGCAGATTTTCAAAAATAAATCCAAAATTCAAAACAGTTTGGCTTCAAGCATTTTGGATAAGGGATACTCAAACTATAAAATAAAGAAACATCTCTCTGCAATGTCTCTGCTAAAAAAAAATATTGTATCTTCTGGTTCCTGTTTACCATTCTAGACTTATCTCAGGCTTGCCATTCCTTTATATGCATCCACCAGGCTTTGAACCAAACCCAATTTCTCACCATTCCTAGAATATTCCAAGCCATTATTCCTCCTCAGATGCTTTTGTATCTATGTGGTATATCCTTTCCCTGCTTGTCCTGCCTATCAACCTTATTATCCTTCAAGAAAACAAGGGTGACCATCTCCGGGAAGCCTTCTCTGACTTCTTCAAACTAAGTTTTGTACTATATTTTCTAGCACCCTATGCATTTTTAGCAATTTCAGGCCCTTTCTAAATGCTGTGTTTTAGCAGATGTATTTTAAATGTATTTCCTGTCTTCCACCCTAGCCAAAAAAAACGATTTTAGGGTACGATTTTAAATTTTTTTTTTTTTTAAGTTGGAGTCTCACTCTGTCGCCCAGGCTGGAGTACACCTCAGCCTTCCAAATAGCTGGAAATACAAGCGTGCACCACCAAATAGCTGGAAATAAAAGCGTGCACCACCACATCTGGTAATTTTTTTAATCTATTGTAGAGATGAGGTCTCACCAAGTTGCCCAGGCTGGCCTTGAATCCCTGGGTTCAGGCACTCCTCTCACTTCCGCCTCCCAAAGTGCCGGGATTATAGGAGTGAGCCACCATGCCCGGCCAGGATCCTATCTTATTTATTTCTCTATCCCTGGCACCTAGTTCACTATCCTATGCCTAATGAGCACTAACTAAATATATACTGAGTAAATAAAATGAATTAGTAAGATAGCAATTATTACAATGCTTATTAAATGCTAGAATGGAGGTATCAGCAAAGTGCTATGAGATCACAAATGGAAGCAACCAACCCTCTCATTCTCAATGCAAAATAATGAGCTTTTTTTGTAACCATCTTTCATATCTTCACATACATCATTCACAGAAATACTTCTGTGACCTGAGTGAATCCAGGTTGTATATACAATTTGGTATGCTCTCAGTTTTTGTTTTTTCAGCTGGATAATCAATAAAGTGAGGGACCTTGGGCAAAACTTCTTTTATTTATTTATTTATTTATTTTTGAGTCAGAATCTAACTTTGTTGCCTAGGCTGGAGTGCAGTGGCATGCTCACGGCCACCACGCCCTCCACTGGCTGGGCTCAGGTGATCCTTACACCTCAGCCTTCCAAGGAGTTGGAACTACAGGCACGCGCCACCACGCCCGGCTAATTTATTTATTTATTTATTTACTTATTTAGAGATAAGGTCTCACCAAGTTCCCCAGGCTGGTCTTAAACCCTTGGGCTCAGGCAATCCTCTTGCCTTAACCTCCCAAAGTGCTGGGATTACAGGCTTGAGCCACTGTGCCCATTCTTGATTTATTAAAGAAAATTACAGTCTTGGGTGGCTACAAGACAGGTACTGTTACTTCCCAGACTGAGGGCTTATATACCATAGGGAAAGGGGGTACTTGCTCCAGACAGATGAAGGCATCTGTCCAGAACTGACAAAAATGCTATTATGCATCACAGCCTATAATTTGTGCAATAACATCAAGGTTGCTTTGATCTAAGAGCAGGAATGTATGTGATAAGACTAGGACTAGTGGCAGATTAGCATCCAAGGGTGGCATTTTTGTCTCCACACTCAGTACTTTGGGAGGCTGAGGCAGGAGGACCGCTTGAGACAGGAGTTCAAGAGCAGCCTGGGTAACAGAGCAAAATCCCTATTTCTACAAAAAAATGTAAAAGTTAGCCAGGCATGTTGGTATGTGCTTGTAGTCCTAGTTACTTGGGAGGTTCAGGTGGAAGGATCCCTTGAGCCCAGGAATTAGAATCAAATCAAGTTATCTGGATGGGGGGGCACACATCTGTGGTTCCAGCTACTTGGAAGGCTAAGGAGGCCATAAGTGTGCCACTGCACTCCAGCCTGGGCAACAAAAGCGAGACTCCAAGTTAAAAAAAAAAAAAGGATTTTTTTTTTCTATTTCTGTGAGAAATGACACTGGTATTTTGACAGAGATTCCAATGAATATGTAGATTTCTTTGGATAGTACAGTCTTTTTTTGTTTTTTTTTGTTTTTTTTTGAGTCAGGGTCTCTCACTCTGTTGCCCAGGTTGGAGTACAGTGGCATACTCACGGCCACTGCAGCCTTGACTTCTGGGCTCAGGCAATCCTTCTGCTTCAGCCTTCCGAGTAGCTGGAACTACAGGTGTGTGCCACCACAGCCAGCTGATTTTTTAAATTTATTGTAGAGATGAGGTCTCGCCAAATTTCCCAGGCTGGTCTTGAACACCTGGGCTCAGGCAATCCTCATGAGCCACCGTGTCCAGCTAGTGTGGTCATTTTCACAATATTAATTTATTCAATTAATGAGCACAAAATGTCTTTCCATTTATGTCCTCTTTAATTTCTTTCATTAGTGTTTTACAGTTTTCCTTATAGAGATCTTTTACCTTCTTGGTTAAATTTATTCCTAGGTATTATTTTTTTTAATATAGCTATTGTAAATGGGATTGTCATCCTGATTTCCTTCTCAGCTAGTTCATTATTGATATATAGAGACACTACTGATTTTTATATCTTGATTTTGTATCCTGCAACTTTACTAAATTTATTTTAGATATAAGATATTTTGGTGGAGTCTTTAGGTTTTTCTACATATAAGACCATGTCATCTGCAAAGACAGACAAACTGATTTCCTCTTTTCTAATTTGGATGCTTTTTATTTTTTTCTCTTGCCTAATTGTTTCAGCTGGGACTTCTAGTACTATGTTGAACAGGAGGGCTAAAAGTAGGCATCCTGTCCTGTTCCAGTTCTTGGAGAAAAAGCTTTCAGCTTTTCCTCATTCAGTACGATATTAGCTATGGGTTTATCATATATGGCCTTTATTGTGTTGAGGTATATTCCTTCTATGCCTAGTTTGCTGAGAGTTTTTACCATGAAAGGATGTTAAGTTTTATCAAATGCTTTTTCTATGTCTATTTACACCCTTTTTTTTTTTTTTTTTGAGTTGGAGTCTCACTCTGTTGCCCAGGCTGGAGAGCAGTGGCACACTCACCGCCACCACAGCCTCAACGTGCAGGGCTCATGTGATCCTTTTGTCTCAGCTTTCCAAGTAGCTGAAACTACAGCCATGCACCAACACGCCTGGCTAATTTTTTGATTTATTGTAGAGATGAGGTCTCGCAAAGTTGCTCTACACCTCCTCTCACCTCCACCTCCCAAAGTGCTGGGATTATAGACGTGAGCCACCGTGTCCGGCCTTAACCTATTTTTTATTTTTGAAGGTTATCCTAACTCTAACCACTGGAGCAGTTCAATTCTGAAATGGCTGATATGATAAGAGGTTATACACTATTTAGTACACATGCAGGTTGTATATGTACTAAAAACATACAACTTGTAAGCAGAGGCCACAGTAACAATGCAAACAACAGGTGATGATACCTATGCCAAATATAATTAGAATTATGATGTCTTTTGACACCTTTGGGTGATTTACTGAGGGAACTTATAGGCACAAGTATAATCTTGGTTGGCTACAAGACAGATAGATCTCACACTGTTACTCCCCTAGATCCCGGGTTTACAAGAAAAGAATGTACGTGCAGACACACCATGTCTCACACACACACACTTGTTGCTCATGGATGTTATGGGGGCTGGAGATGGTTCTTAATACTCACAGAAAAATTACGTTGTTACCAATATAGTCTTGGTATATACTGACATATCAGAGCAAACACTCTAAAAACTGTTGTCAGAAACATCTAACATGCTTTTTCCTAATTTCAGGTGGAATACCTACTACTCACATCCTCTTTACTGCCCAGTTCTTAACCATCTTACAAAAGCTGCTTTATACACCTCCAAGACTATAAAGCTTAATTCTTCTGCACAGTGGTTATTAAAAAATATATTGCATTGCATCTTGTCAGAACGGTATCACACAGTGCTGATGAAATTTTTTTTTTTTGAGTCTGAGTCTCACTCTGTTGCCCAGGCTGGGGTGCAGTGGCACGTTCATGGCCACCGCAGCTTCAACCTGCTATGCTCAGGCGATCTTTCCACCTCAGTCTTCCAAGAAGCTGGAACTACAGACACATGCCACCACGCCCAGTTAATTTTTTGATTTATTGTAGAAATGAGGTCTCACCAAGTTGCCCAGGTTGGTCTTGAACCCGTGGGCTCAGACAGTCCTTTCACCTCGGCCTCCCAAAGTGTTGGAATTATAGGCGTGAGCCACTGCATCCAGCCTGATAAAAATACTTTTTACAGTAAGGGCTCAGAGAGGCATACAGAGAAGCACTTAAACACAACCATGAAATAAGACACAGACAATCTGAGAAAAATCCTTGAGTATTTTAGATTCTGGCTGCAACAATGAAAGCATTTAAAAGAAAAAGACTCACTCTCTAACAAATTTCATAAGTTACAGTGTGGAAGATTAAAAAATTATAGTTAGTTTCTGGTATAGTTAGGACACTGAGGCTACAACAGCACAAGCATTTTGAGACCCAGTATCTAAGTTATCAGATAAAGCTACTGAACAAAAAACATAAAATCTTTACCTAGGCCAGGCACAGTGGCTTAAGCCTGTAATCCCAGCACTTTGGGAAGCTGAGGTGAGGGGACTGCCTGAACCCACGGGTTCAAGAACAGCCTGGGCAACTTGGCAAGACCTCATCTCTACAATAAAACACAAAATTAGCCTGGGTGGCAGAGTAAGACTTCAACTCAAAAAAAAAAAAAGTTTTACCTACCCAAGCACAAAAATAAAACATCCCAAAACAAAATTACATGCACTTACTCGCTCCGCTTACTTTTCCTAAACCACAACTGCTGATATTGCTACAAATTTAGAGGTTGCATGACAACCTTCATGTGTACTAAATAATAAATGTATAACCATGAATGTGGATAAATCAATTTTTCAGTACCAAGCAGATGGCAGACATATAGCTCTTTTAGTTTATAAATTTACTGTTTCTTATAGTTTGGCATTTTTAGACACAGTGTGGTCAATTTAGGAAAATATACGGGGGTGGGTGGGGATGGAGTGGGACCGTCAGCCTCTATCTTATATAACAAGTTATATACTTGCTATACAAGTTGAATCAGGTTGAACTCTACGAGAAAGTCAAACCATATATAAATTATCATATTCCACAAATAGTAGCATAAGTATATAAAAATTAATAAAAGTCAATTTTCTTCTTGTATACTGAATCAAAACTAGATGCAATCTCCCAATCATAAATTGTGTACATAGGAATTCAAATCCTAGCTGCACCACTTACTTGTAGTATATTTGGCAGGACACCAAACATCTTTGAACCTCAGTTTCCTCATTTATAAAATGTAAGTGTAACGACTTGCAAGAGTATTATAAATATTAAAAATGATAATGTATACATGTTCTTTTATTTCTTTTTTTTTTTTGAGTCAGAGTCTCACTCTATCACCCAGGCTGGAGTGCAGTGGCACGCTCACGGCCACCAGAGCCTCGACCTGCTGGGCTCAGGTGATCCTTCTGCTTCAGCCTTCCAAGCAGTTGAAACTACAGGTGTATGCCACCACACCCTGCTGATTTTTTGACTTATTGTAGAGACAAAGTCTTGCCAAGTTGTCCAGGCTGGTCTCGAACCCCTGGGCTCAGGCAATCCTCTCGCCTCAGCCTCCCAAAGTGCTGAGATTACAGGTGTGAGCCATCATGCCCAGCTCTATACTTGTTCTTAATATAGTACCTAGCACAAAAAAAGAGCTCCATAGATATCAGCTGCCTATATAACAGAAAGAATAACTAGCCCTTCAATAGGGTAAATTATATATAGACATAATTCTAAGTGCTTTATATATAGTAGATCATTGTATCTTAAAAATTCCATAAAGTAGGTACTATTACAGATGATGGAACAGAGGCACAGAAGTCAAGTAACTTGTACAAGGTCAAAAAGTTTGTAAGTAGTAGAGCAAGATTCAAGCCGAGCTAGGTGTGGTGGCATGTGCCTATAGTCTTAGCTACTCGGGAAGCTGAGGTAGAAAGATTGCTTAGCCCCGGAGTTCAAGACCAACCTGGGGAATGTGGTTAGACCTCATGTTAGACCCCATATCTTAAAAAATAAATAACATTTTTTTTTAAATTCTAATTTTAAGGATGTGGAGGCCGGGCACAGTGACTTACGCCTGTAATCCCAACACTTTGAGAGGCCGAGGTGAGAGGATTGCCTGAGCCCACAGGTTCAAGACCAGCCTGGGCAACTTGGCAAGACTTCATCTCTACAATAAATCAAAAAACTAGCCGGGTGCATACCTGTAGTTCCAGCTACTTGGGAGGCTGAGGCAGAGGGATCGCCTAAGCCCAGCAGGTTGAGGTTGAGGTGGCTGTGAGCATGCTACTGCACTCTAGCCTGGATGACAGTAAGACTCCAACTTAAAAATAAATAAATAAATAAAAATAAAGATGTGGAGTACAATTCAGGGTTAGGTATACAAATGTTCATTAATAACATTTTTTTAAAAATAAAAATAGGTTCAAACTGAGACAATCTAGCTTCAGAGTCTCTCTCTGCTATACTGCTTCTTACACTATACATGCACACACACATTTACACACAAATTGTTTTCCCGCATGCAACACACATTTAGTGAGTTCTATGTGGTAGCTTATGGTAGATACTGAAAATACAGAGATAAAAAACATAGCTGGGCTCGGTGGCTCAGCCTGTAATCCCTCGCTTGGGGAGGCTGAGGTGAGTGGATTGTCTGAGCCCGGGGGTTCAAGACCCGCCTGGGCAACTTGGCGAGACCTCATCTCTACAATAAATCAAAAATTAGCTGGGCGTGGTAGCGCGTACCTGTAGTTCCAGCTACTTGGAAGGCTGAGGCGGAAGGATCGCCAGAGCCCAGCAGGTCGAGGCTGCGGTGGCTGGGAGCAGCCACTGCATTCCAGTCTGGGCAAGAGTGAGACTCCAACTCAAAAAAAAAAAAAAGGGAATTTTTTTTTAATTAATAAATTTTTTTTTTTTTGGGTGAGAAAGCAAGATTTATTGAGAGGACAGAAAAACTCCCACAGTGGGAGGGGACCCAAAGGGGTTGCCTGGAAGTTTTAACCTAACAGAAAAAGGCAAATATGTAAGCAAAATGCCATAAAATACACCATTGCTCTCATAAAAGTCTGCATAAAACACATAGCAGAAATAAAGGAGAGAATGATCAGTCATGCTATGAAAAATATGATAATGGTAAGAAAGCAAGGCATCTGATTTCTTTTTTTTTTTTTTTTTTTTTTAGTTGGAGTCCCACTCTGCCACCCAGGCTGGAGTGCAGTGGCATGCTCCTGGACACCACAGTCTCGACCTGCTGGGTTCAGGCGATCCTTCTGCCTCAGTCTTCCAAGTAGCCAGAACTACAGGCACGTGCTACCGCAACCCAGCTAATTTTTTTATTTTACTGTAGAAAAGAGGTCTCGCCAAGTTGCCTGGGCTGGCCTCCAACCTGTGGGCTCAGGCGATCCTTTCACCTCAGCCTCCCAAAGTGCTGGAATTATAGGCTGAGCCACTGAGCCCAGCCTGGCATCTGATTTCATATAAACATCAAAAATGAAATTCCTTCTAAAAAGTAGTGGGCTGGCTGGCTGGGTGAGGTAACCCACGCCTGTAATCCCAGTACTATAGGAGGCTAAGGCAGGAAGATTGCTTGAGGTCAGATGTTAGAGACCAGCGTGGAAAGCATAGTGAGATCCTGTCTCTATAAAAATAAAAATAAAAAATAGTGGGCTGACCTAAGATTAAATTTGAATTGCCATGTAAAACTAAAATAAAGAAAATAACATCAAAAATAATAAAGGCTGCTATTTGCTTGATAAAAGTGCTCTCTATATTTATTTTTCTTCTTTTTTTTTTTTTTTTGAGTCAGGATCTCACTCTGTTGCCCAGACTGAGTACAGTCACACGATAACAATGAACACGGCTTTCAGCAGTCTCAACCTCCTTGGCTCAGGGGATCCTTCTATCACAGCATCCTGAGTAGCTAGGACTACACACTACCACGCCTGGCTTTTTAAAGTTTTTTTTTTTTTTGTGCAGATGAGGTTTCACTATGTTGTCTAGGCTGGTCTTTTTTTTTTTGAGTCGGAGTCTTACTCTGTTGCCCAGGCTGGAGCACAGTGGCACATTCACGGCCACTGCAGCCTCGGTCTACTGGGCTCAGACAATCCTTCTACCTCAGCCTTCCAAGTAGCTGGAACTACAGGCACCCACTACCGCCTTATTTTTTGATTTATTGTAGAGATGAGGTCTCACCAAGTTGCCCAGGCTGGCCTCAAATCCTTAAGCTCAGACAATCTTCTCACCTCTGCCTCTCAAAGTGCTGGAATTACAGGCTTGAGTCACTGCTCCCGGCCTAGGCTGGCATTAAATTCCTAGGCTCAAGCAATCTACCTGCCTCCGCTTCCCAAAGTACTGGAATTACAGGCGTGAGCCACTGTGTCTGGTCACTCTCTATATTTCATTTAATTCTTGTAACATTACAAGATGGGCGTTGTAATAGAGTACAGCCAAAAGAATACAAACTTTGTACTCATCTTAGGTTAATATTTCTTCAAGTCTCTTTCACTCACTAACACACATGTACACTCACGGTTCTCACATCTCTCTTCCTACTTCTATTCAGGTTCCTTTGCCAGTTTTCTTCCTTTACACACCCCAAATGCTTGGTCCCAGGCCCTCCTCTATTCTTGGTCTATTTACAGTCCCTATATAATCTCATTTATACTCATGACTTCAGATATTCAATGTTTTTGTTTGTTTGTAGAGGTGGAGTCTCACCCTGTTGCCAAAGCTGATCTTGAACTTATGGCCTCCTGCTAGGATTACAGGTGCAAGCCACCATGCTCAGCTCAGTTATTCTGTTAATGGTTTTTTGGGTTTTTTTGAGTCTCACTCTGTCACCCAGGCTGGAGTGCAGTGGGAGGCTCATGCCCACCGCAGCCTCGATCTGTTGGGCTCAGGTGATCCTTCCACCTCAGCCTTCCAAGAAGCTGGAACTACAGGCGTGAGCCACCATGCTCGGCTAATTTTTTTATTTATTGTAGAGATGAGGCCTCGCCAAGTTGCCCAGGCTGGTCTCGAACCCGTGGATTCAGGCAATCCTCTCACCCCGGCCTCCCAAAGAGCTGGGATTATAGGCATGAGCCACTGTGCCAGGCCTCGTTAATGGCTCTTAAATCTACATTTCCAAGCCAAATCTGTCTACTGAGCTCTAGATTTTTATAAGCAATTATTTATCAATCATTTCTATCTGTAGGTCCCATGAGCACCTCACACTTGGGTCCAAACCTGAAATCATCAAATGTGTTCCTCCCTCAGGTTCAAACATCCAGTTGCTCAACAAATATCTTTGATTCCTTTTTCCCTTCAACATCACATTCAACTACTCAACAAATGCTATAGATACTACCCTCTAAATATCTCTCAATTTTTACAAGCATATTTAAATTGGTAAATTAAAAACATATTTAGTATTTCAAGTCACTTCACTCTTTTCCATCCTTATTGTCAACTCTTCCACCTGTGATATACAAATCATATCACATCTTTCACCTGGACCATTGCCAAAATAAATCTATTTCTGCCCTCTCCAATTCATTTGAACGTCTTTCAGTCAGAGAAATCCTTTTATAAATATCAGAACATATTACCTCCTGCTTAAAAGCAAGTCCTATTAGATAAAATTCCAAAATCCTTACCTCTGCAACATCATTTCACCTATTACCAATCTCCCTTTTACCATCTGCTCCAGTCACTCTGGACTTCTTTAAGATCCTCAGTTGCATCCCGGAGTTCAATCACCTAGGTCTATGAATAGACTATTTCTTCTGCCTGGAATGTTCATCTCCAACCTACTTTTTTCACAGTGAGACTTCATCTGGCTAATTCCTACTCACCCTTCAAGTCTCAGTCTAAACTTTACTTTCTCAAGACCACTCTCCCAGATTAGAATACTTTTTTTTGTACCCCCACTGTAATCTGTGTGTAATGACAGACTCTAGGTTGCTCCCATGATTTCCACCTCTTAGTGTTCATGTTCTTGGATGATTCACTTCCCTTGAGCGTAAGCAGTATCTATGACTTGCTTCTAACCAATACAATATGGTCAAGATGACTTTAAGCTAAATCAAAAAAATCTTTAAAAAATTAACTGCAAGCCGGGCTCGGTGGCTCAGCCTGTAATTCCGCGCCTTTGGGAGGCTGAGGTGAGTGGATTGCCTGAGCCCGTGGGTTCGAGACCCGCCTGGGCAGGCAAGACCTCATCTCTACAATAAATCAAAAAATTAGCCGGGCGTGGTAGCGTGCGCCTGTAGTTCCAGCTACTCGGAAGGCTGAGGCGGAAGGATCGCCTGAGC
>CAUYQG010211011.1:0-18526 GCA_963574415.1 Tarsius wallacei | reverse complement strand
TGTAGTTCCGGCTACTCGGAAGGCTGAGGCGGAAGGATCGCCAGAGCCCAGCAGGTCGAGGCTGCGGTGGCCGGGAGCGGACGCTGCACTCCAGTCTGGGTGATAGAGTGGGCCTCCAACTCAAAAAAAAAAAAAGTGTTCATAAAAGTAGGCGGAGGGGATGGGAAAAGGGGGGTATTTCCATCCAGCTATTGAAAGTTGGGGTGTGCTAACACCTGTGGAGTGGTTTTTCTGTTTATGAGGTACCAAGGTTTTCCAGTTGTCCCTAAAGAGTTTTTGTCTGGGGTATATCCTGTCTGTGTTCCTGTGTTCCCAAAGTGTAATAACAGAGGGGTCACTCTGCTCCTTTGGGGCAGAAGAACAACTTCCTGAATACAGACCAGATGTTGAACAATGCCCTTACTGACAGAAACTTGCTTGGACAGCAGATACTTTTGTGTGTGTGTGAGTTGGAGTCTCACTCTGTCGCCCAGACTGGAGTACAGTAGCTGCTCCCAGCCACCGCAGCTTTGACCTGCTAGGCTCTGGCAATCCTTCCACCTCAGCCTTCCAAGTAGCTGGAACTACAGGCACGCGCTACCACACCTAGATAATTTTTTTATTTATTGTAGAGATGAGGTCTCGCCAAGTTGCCCAGGTGGGTCTCGAACCCACGGGCTCAGACAATTCACTCACCTCAGCCTCCCAAGGCACCGGATTACAGGCTGAGCCACCGAGCCCAGCTAGCAGATACTTCTTATATGACCCCCTGCCTTCCTCCACTAAACACTCCTTGTTCTTGTTTATCCATGTCACAAAACAATCTTGTGGTAGTAGAAATCATTGTAATGTAATTTCCTTTTTTTTTTTTTTTTTTAGTTAGGTTATCACTCTGTAACCCAGCCTGGAATGTAGTGGCACGCTCATGGCTACTGCACTCGACCTGCTGGGTTTAGGCAATTCTTCTACCACAGCCTCCTGAGTATCTGGGACTACAGGCACATGCCACCATGCCCAGCTCATCTTTTGAATATTTGTGGAGACAAGGTCTTGCTATGTTGCCCAGGCTGGTCTTGAACTCCTGGCTCGAGCAAACCTTAGCCTCCCAAAGTGTTGGGATTATTGGCATGAGACACTACATCCAGCTTCAGTCTTAATCGTAAACTTTCTCTTATTGTTTTATCATGAGACAGATAACATCAGTTTCACAAACATTCAGAAAATTAAGTGCATTATTCCCTTCAATATAGTTACCTTGGAGGATGAAATGTTTATTCCAGTGATCAAATCATTGCTCAATATATTCTTAGACCTCTTTTTCAGTGACATTAATTTGTTTCTCTCATATTCTGAATTGGTTAGATTTCAGCTCTTTAGGAATACATGGATAAAGATGTGAATACATATATGTTTTCCCTATATCTTACCTAAACCACTTTTATGCTTACCTCGTCTGTTTCTTTCTAAATAATGAAAGATCCAGGTATTTAATAAGCACTCCCATTTTGATGTTAATGTCCACATTTGTATGGATAACCGTGTAGCTCTTCACTTGACTCTGACTTTAGAAACTACCGATAAAACCCCCAAATTTGATATTAGCTACCAGATACTATTAAACATGCTCTTATCTGCCTTAAGTGGAATTTTAGGTTTCATTGCCTAAAACCTAAAGTGGAAATAAAATGGATTTTCTTGTCATCTACAGGAAATGTTTGATGTGATATTGGATGAAAATCAGCTTGAGGATGCATGTGAACATCTGGGAGAGTACCTGGAGGCGTACTGGCGTGCCACCCACACAACCAGCAGCACACCCATGACCCCGCTGCTGGGAAGGAATTTGGGCTCAACGGCACTCTCACCATATCCCACAGCAATTTCTGGGTTACAGGTATTGTCACTTTTTCACTTGCACTTTTACAACCTTACATCTAAGATTCTATGAGGAACTTGATTAGGATGGAGATTGGGGTTGTCTTTCACTGAAGAAGGTGTGTGTGCATTGCATTAAAAAAATCTAAGCCGGGCTCAGTGGCTCAGCCTGTAATCCCGCACTTTGGGAGGCTGAGGTGAGTGGATTGCCTGAGGCTGCGGGTTCAAGACCCGCCTGGGCAACTTGGTGAGACCTCATCTCTATAATAAATCAAAAAATTAGCCGGGCGTGGTAGCGCGCCTGTAGTTCCAGCTACTTGGAAGGCTGAGGTGGAAGGATCACTGGAGCCCAGCAGGTCGAGGCTGCGGTGGCTGGGAGCATGCTACTGCACTCCAGTCTGGGTGACAGAGTGAGACTCCAACTCAAAAAAATTTAAAAAAATCTAAAATATTACCTAATTATAATCTATCATAGAGAAAGCTACCCAGAGTGGTGACCTTTTCCTGAGAACTTTGCTCTCTATGATTTTATAAGGGATTTTACTTAGATAAATCAACCTCTCTTATGTCTAAATCTGAAACTTAATGCCTACTCAGTGTCACCGTGCATTACTTGTTACTGGCACTTCTAGAGAATTGTACAATAGCTAACTAAGTAAGACATTTGGGGGTAGATAGGCTTTTGACTGCCCTTCGTGAATTCTGTCCCTCCCCCCCCTCCACCCCACCACCCCACTCACGGGCTGGGCCTGCCTCTACCTTACACAAGACTATGTTGACATAAGCAGCAGAGCTGCTCTGTTTGGGAACAGTGACAGATCCCTGAGTTTTCTTAGGGCTGGGCAGGGGCCCACCTTGGTAAGCAGCTATAGCAAGTGTCCCTTAGGAAAGGTGAGGAAAAACACAGGATCAGAAGGTTCTCTCCTCTGCTGTTCTAGTGCTGTAGTCAGAGTTACATATAGGGAATCAGAGACCTTATAATAAAAAAATGAATCTTGGCCAGGCTCAGTGGCTCAGCCTGTAATCCCAGCACTTTGGGAGGCCAAGGCAAGTGGATTGCCTGAGCCCATGGGTTTGAGACCAGCCTGGGCAACATGGTGAGACCTCATCTCTACAATAAATCGAACAATTAGCCGAGTGTGGTAGTGTGCATCTTTAGTTCCAGCTACTTGGAAGGCTGAGGCAGAAGGATCGCTGAAGCCCAGCAGGTCAATGGTGGGGTAGCCATGAGCGTGCCACTGCACTCCAGCCACTGGGTGATGAGTGAGACTCCAACTCAAAAAAAATAAAATAAAATGAAACTTGCCTTTCTGCATTAATTATTTACCATTTATCAAGCAGCCACTGGAATGTGACCAAACCCCCAGCAGACTGAGGAACTGTAGTCAATTGAGACCTTTTGTATTATGACTGGTTTTGTTTTAATGCCCTATAATGATAGTTATAATTGTAGATCATGTAGAGTTAACCCTGAGGTAAATAGCACTCTCAACTGCTATAATAACTGTATTATGTTGCTAGGAAATTGCATCTTTGTAAGTAGAAAAACTGCCATATAAATGAATAGCTTTTTAGGCTGGAAACTAACATGAAAAATGTGCTGTTGTAATGATGTACAGTATACAAGTATGCATTAGGATTATTTCATGCCTTGTGTCATTTCCTGTGGGCTGCTCTGAATGTAGCTTTTCCATTGACTAATTTAGATTGGCTCTGAATTGTACCTTGTGGGGTGAGAAATGGATGTATGAAGCAATACACCTCTATAACATAGGTAGAAATGAAATGCATTTTGGTTATGAATAACAATACTCTTGACTCATCATCACTAAGACATCCAGCTAGAGTGGTTCTCCCAGTTTTACTTAAGAGTTGATGTGCTGCTCTTTATTCTGTGGCCTACTTCTCTCAGTAACCATTGGCACTCAATTGTTAGATACCTACCTGAGGTTGAGGGCATAGTCTGTGATCTGTCCAATGAATTTCCTTTTGTGTGAAGCCGAGTATGCTTTAGAGATGTTTCTGGCCTGTGGTTTCACCAGGATCCTGTTACTTAATGAGGTGACCTACCTAACTGATGGCACAAGTAGATAAATCCTTTCCCATAGTGAAGAAAAATAACATTTTCTGAACCGTCAAATAAGTATCTTAAGATATTAACTTCAGTGAATGGTGTTAGGAGAATTTAGTTTATATCTGAAGATAATTTTTGCAGGACATTTCAGCTGAGGAAGCAAGATTTATAAGTGCATCCATAATTCTTGGATCCATAATTCTTGCATACTCCTTTGGAAAGAATATTGCTGAAAGTCTTACATTTATGTAGGATGCAGACACACAAACACATTATTTTATGGACAGCACAAATAATAATTTTATTAAAATATTTTTTAAAGTTATGAGGAATATTCGGCTGGATCAAGGAAAGGTGTGTTACTTTAGAAGGGAAATATTTTATCTGTTCAAGAGTGAAATAAAATAATAAATGCAATTCTGAACTTCAAGTTATTTCCCAGTAGTAAAATAATCCTTATTTTTGCAATAGGAATGGAATTATTAGGACTTTATAAAGTTTCACTTAACAGTTAACTTTTTAAATTCTATATTTTTAATAGGAAACATAGTCCTGCAGCCCTAATTAAATTCATAAACTACCAACACTCTCGCATCTTTGCATTTTGTATCTCAAATGATTAGGATCAGATATGTCGAGCAGACCATTTGTACATCAAAATGCTTTATTAAGTCAGATATTTGGCATCTTATTTTACAGATCCTATTAGTTTACATACATTTACATGTTTAGATGAATGAAACTGACATTATGTAATCAATGAACTATCTGATATTTTTAGAGTCAGCGAATGAGGCACAGCAACCACTCCACAGAGAACTCTCCAATTGAAAGACGAAGTCTAATGACCTCTGATGAAAATTATCACAATGAAAGGGCTCGGAAGAGTAGGAACCGCTTGTCTTCCAGTTCCCAGCATAGCCGAGATCACTACCCTCTTGTGGAAGAAGATTATCCTGACTCATACCAGGACACTTACAAACCCCATAGGAACCGAGGATCACCTGGGGGATATAGCCATGACTCCCGACATAGGCTTTGAGTCTGCTGAAACAAAAAATATTCATCTGTTGACAATTTGCCATAGCACTGCTAGGATAAACCAATCATCTTAACTTGGCAAACACAGCACAGTATTTACTGTGCTTATGGGCTGCTGTCATTTGATGCTAAGGGGCAAAAAAAAAAAAAATGTACATTATGCCCTTGAATCTAGATGGATATTACATGCCCAATCATATAGATATTTTTAAGTGCAACATTTACATAACAGTACCTTTTCTTTTCTTCATAGATTTAGACACATCAATTTGTAATTTAGGGTACTTATCAAGGCACATATAAAATAATTTCCCATGCTGGAAATTCCAAATGACCAGTTCCAGTTGGAACCAATTTATAAACCAATTCCTGTTGGAATTTGGGTGAACTGACTAGAAAGTCTACTTGAGCATGTTGCGATCAAATGAGAAATCTGGAAAACAAAAACCTAACTGATAAGAAAATCAAAATACCAATAGAAGCCAAAACCAGCTATGGTATTTATTTGCTGGAAGCTAAATTTACACTTAAAGTTGGAATGCATAAACATTTTAATATATGTTAATATTGCCAGAATGACTTTTCAGACTTACCAAATGTATTGATAGTGCCAAAAAAATCTAAGAAATCTTAATGCAGAAATTATATAGTCTCCTCAGATTTTAATATTTTTATTTCTTTCCTGGCACAGCTGTTGTATTCAAAGTGTTTTGCTTTTTGTTTAGTCAGCACTGTTAGCTCATTTGAAGTTGGCCAAAAAAAAAAGATTTCAGCAGTGAGAGAGAACAGTAAAGAGAAGCCCAAACATAACTGGTTATGTGAAATAGAAAATGGGGTGGTGTTATTTCCCCTTTAATCAATCTGAGCACAACTACATACATCCAGGAATCTGAAAGTCAGACAGTAAGGATGTGGTACTAATCCTCTCCAGTGCAAAGCTAAACATCTCCAGACAAGAATTGATCTATTCCACTTAACACAATCATGGGGTCGGGATTTCCTGCCAGCACGATTGATATCTTTCCATTGCTTCACTTAGCCTCTGTCTTTTAATATCTGAATGTTCTAGCCTTCACCAAATTCTTTCAATAATGTTAAGGATTTTTGTTTTACATAGTCACATTCAACTTTGATATTGAAAATGCTGTTTTTACAAAATTGAAAAAAGTTAAAATAAATGAATTTAAAAACTTGCAGTAAAAAATAAAATCATCAATTCTGAAAATATTTGTTCACTAAAATTAGTAGCATTTTAATGCAGAAAATTATAAAGAATTTGGAGACTGAGCTGCCTTATTTCTAACGAACACTCTTCTTCGCCTATTAAGTCTTCATAGCTTTTCCAGTGACTACAATTATGGAATTAGTGACCTATGTCTTACATGATCAAGGAAGCCTTAGATTCACTATGATCTAATAACTTATTGGAATTGACCCTTTTATACAATTCACAAATATCTTTGCAAAACAAATCTTGTTTCTAAAAATCCACAATGCATGCATTTTCTAAAACCCCAGTAGAACCAGGCATAAAAGTACTTTTCTACTAGTACATGTCATGAAGCCTATTTTTGAAAACAATAATTAATTTTATATTATTTAATTTCCACCTCCCAAGCCTTTCAATATTTAGGCTCTCAAAGCATGTACCAGTTCAATAATTTTCTTGAACCTGGAAGTAAGTTCCATGTTCTTGATTAGTTATACATATCTTGAAACCCATCCCAACCTCACCACATGCCCTCCACTTTCATGTTCACTGTGTGTACCCCATTATGAACCTGTTTGGCTGATAAAGAGGATACTTATAATTCTGTAAACCATTTCAAACATTTGATACAGTTAAAAACTATGGGCTCAGTAAATTTTAAGAGTTAACATGTGATACTGGCTTGTGAGGTTCTTTCATCTAGTGAAGCTTATAGAACTTTCAGTTAAGACATTTAAAAAAGTCGTATCCATTAGGCACTTTAATAAACATATAACCTGCCATTACTGAATACTTTGTTAGAACACAGAAGAGCATTTTCCAGCAAACAAAAATATATTTATTACATGTACAGAACATATTTGCATGAGAAAGAAAACATTAGCCAAAACATTTTTCTATATGCTTTACTGGTTTCTTGTTTGTGCGCATTAAAGTATTTAATTGCAAAGAGTGCACCAAGGTGTATAAATTTAGACTAGACAGCTGTTCGGCTTTTTCTGTAGTAGCATTAGCAATTTGGTCATTTAACTACTTTAAGATATTTACATTTTATGGCAGGTAGCTGCAACAGCATTTACATATATTTCCTAGTCATCAAGATTACCATCTTCTTTCACCTTTTAAAAAGTCACTTGTTTTTAAAGGCCTCTCAAAACCTTGTTTCTAGTCTTTCATGTCATGCTGATAAAGAGAGAGGCCCATTCAATATCTGCACAAACCAATCTATCATTTACCATCAAATGTCCATACCTGTTTTACTTTGCATTCTTATTCAAAAGCTAACAGTCTCGGAAAGGGTATAATGTATATTTTCTTGATGGATATAGTTAAAATTTTACTTTAATTTGACATATTCTTTCCTCTTCCTTCTGTGATAAGTTTATCTTCTACAAATGAATAAGATATGCATCTTCCTTTTTTAAAAAAAAGACTTAGAGTTTATTGTGTAAATGATACTTAAAATTCAGATATATATTAAATGAAAAGTTTTATTTTTGCCAAGCACACCAAGCGTCTTTGGAAAATACATGTTCCACAAATATTTTATTTTTAGTTAATTTCTTTTAAAGATAGCAAATAATTATAAGCAGGAGAAACAAGTCTTACAGTGTTTTGAGGCTGTTTTAACTTGTAGTATAAACCACGTTAGAATTCTTTAATGTCAGTCACAGGCATGTAATAATGTGGACTTACCTGACAATATGGAAATGTAGTCCTGGAAAAAAAGGGAATGCAATTTGTCAATCCTGATGTGAATTCTCAAGGCTATAATGTGACTCTAATATTACAATCAACAATGTTATCTTGTTTACTCTAATATTTAAAGCAACACTTAGAGATGTTTATAAATGACTGATGATTCTCTCTTATCTTTATACAGTTCTATTGGAAAGAAGATTAAAATTGTTAACAATTTAGACTGATGGTCTTTCCTAATAAGAGAGTCTTAATTTTGTGACTATATAAGTCATTGCATTTAGTCCTTAATGAAATGAATTTTTTAAATGTGAAACAAATTCTGAGACAATTATTTGTTCCCTTTAAAGAATTTGTTATTTACTTTAATTAATATTGTTGTTGTTGTTTGCAAAATGTATTTTTGGAATGTTAACCTCTTTTCATACCTGCATACTTGAACTTGTCTTTTGTGTGGGGGCCTTAAAATTCATAATAGGAAGTAGAGGCAGTGAAGGAGAATGAGAAAAGGAAGTTATGCTGAAAGATGGTTTGCAAATTTAAACTTTTAAATTAACATATCACAAAATGTTGTTGAGACCCAGGATGTTAGTTAAGACTGTTTCTTGGCAACCTTAATTTGCATGCTAGTATATATTTTCTTAGTTATACAATTTTATTTTGGTATCTGCTTAAAAAAATGTAATGCTACTATAGAAATTACCCTATCTACTGATATTTATACTACCTCTTCTCTAGAGAAGACACTCTGTCTTTAAAGGGAAAAACACTTGTCAATAAGTAGTGATCAAATTTATTACTATTACAGCTAACCTTGCTGCAAAGCTAAATGCATAAAGCAGTAAAATTTGCCTTCCCTTTATATTTTAAACTGTTTCCAAAATGTTCTTGGCACCCTTTTATTTCTTCCATGTTAGTGAAGTTTTCTTTGAATTGGTTCACAGTGTACCATGAGGCAAGGTTAATTTAACAAATAAGTCATCACAGGGAACAAAACAAACTGCAGGGGAATTGCCTTTGTGTGTAACTTGTAATAGCTAGCTCTAAGTCTAAAAGAAAGTAGGTCTAGAGACTTGATATTTCAGTGCAGCTGGTTTGCAAATTCAATTTTGTTGATCCTTGAATTCTATGGAGACCCAGAGCATGACTTAGCCATTTACTGGGTAAGGATATGCATTATCTTGAACTCCCAAGTAATTGGAACAAACTTCATATCAGTGTTTCAAATAAATGCTTATATATCCTTTATTCCTTTTATATTTATGCCTTTGTCTTTTTTGACAATGTTGCATGTTCTTTTTTAATTTTGTAAAACTCATCCTTGAATGACTATATGAATGAAAACTTTACAAGAAATTATGTAATAAAATGTTTTATTGGTTCCTCATACCTTTAAATATTGTCGATATTATAACTGTTAATAAGTTGCTTACTCAAGCTATATCTGTGGGGCAGAGAACAGTGCTCTTCTTTTAAATGATAATCAGAATCAAACCAGTTGGTCAACACAATGGCTGTTAGATAACAAGGATACATTTTTTTCCTGTAGACTTAATCAGTCAAGTTAGTCAAAATATTAAAATTGGTTTGTATGGGCACACACAGCTGCAGCATTCTAAAATTACTTTTTTAAAATGTCTTCTTTTACTAAAGTCTTTCTCAAATGAAACACATCCTCTGATAGCAATTATACCTACTTGTTTAATTCCAAATGCTTCAGGTTAATTGAGGAATATTGTGAGAAGATTAGAAAATATCTCATCAGATAATTCTAAGGGCTGTAACTCCAACTTGCCATGAAAAATGTGTAATTAAAAGTGAATAGCAGTTGGTTTGGGGAGTCATAGTTACATATGAAACTTTCTTTTGTTTCTTTTGATGTATGTAAATGTTTGCAGAAAGATGGTAGAAAATGTTACTAATGAATTTAGAGCAATGTTTTGGGGAATAAACTGATACTTCCCAATTTGAAAATTATAAGGAATTAAAATGGGAACCATCTAAGAACCAGAAGTGACTGACCTCTAACTTTTCAATACTTTGTAAGTGTTCTTGGTTATGTTTTGAACACTTAAATTTCTCAACAAATGGCTATGTCTATATTTATGTAGGGGCCACTCTTGCCCTACTTGCATGCCACTTTCACACACTTTTAATTGAAATCAGTGTGAATTCTGTATGCATAAGGGATGTATTAAAGATGCGGGATCATTAACGCTATATTGTTGCATACTATTTTTCATATGCCTTACAATATTTTCTGGGACGTTATTAAAATGAAAGCATTTTATTGCCAAAATAAATCTATGTTGTTACTACTAATCTGCATTAGCAGTAGAAAAATAAATAATGTAGCAAAAACATATATTGTACAGTACAAAATTATAAAATATATATTTTGCCAATAATATGAAAATAGATCGAGAAGAAAGAAGCACATTTGTTATAGCACAAACTTACAACAAATCCACTGTTAAATTTGGCAGTCATATTTTTTAAAAGTATATAGATTTAATTCTAAGTTTTATCAGATTTATTTCATCTACCATCTTTTTAACTTGCTGCTTGATACTTTTCCAGCAATTTGTTTCATAGCCTTGCAATCTGTGGATGTAATTTCTTTTGTTTTATTCCCTTCCATAAAATTTATTAAATTTTATTTTGTGATAAGACTCATATTATATTTTCTGTTCTTATTTCTTCTCCTTCAATTACAACAGCAAAAAGGCACACAAATGAGCTCATAGGGCTCCTCTGAATTTTGGACATATTTGAAATTTTTATATTTTTCACAGCCTTAATCAGAATGATCAATAAAGATGTCCCAACAACAACAAAAACATTTGTTAGGGGTCCCTTTAATTTGTTTTGTACCGAATACTATTTTGAAACATAAGTTAAAGCTTTTAACTATGTTTTTGAAGGGATGGTGGGAGGGAATAAAAAATTGATAAACTTATTGACACAAAATATAAGGAAAATAAATATGGAAAATAATGTAAAAATATTTTTCCCACTATTCCGAGGGCTGTTGATATTCCAGGCTATTGCTATATCTGCAGTGATAAAGTAGGATAAAAATTGCCTTTGTCCAATAATTTTTTCCTTTCTTTACATTTTAATTATTTTAATAATTTATCCCCTTTTATTTTTCTTATATAGGTATGTGTAGCATTCTACAAGGCATGCTGGGTAAAATATACTATGCAAATGTGTACAGTGCTGCATGTTTTGTTCTCCCTCTGCTTTAGTGGCTTTAAATTTTAAAAATGTGGTGTTATTTTTGTGAATAAAAACATTTAACAAAAAAATGCAGAGTGCATGCATATAGTATCCTAATTTCTATGGATTTGTTTTATGGAATTTACATGTGTACAAAACAACTGCATTAATTTTTTTCTTTTATATAATAAATGAAAAAAAACAACACTGAAAACAGCGTTATACCTCTCCTTTATATTATTCTAGAAATATATTGAAGGAATACTGGAAATTAATAGGTATATTCCTATACCTCTTATAGGATAAAGAAAAAGTCCAAACATTTATCCTAAAAAAAACCTCAACTAATTAACTATTTTCTGAAAAGTCTGCTAAGTGCTATGAGTGATCGCAAAAGAAGTACTGTATTAGGAAAGAGTTTGTAAGTACATACACACACACACACACAAAATAAAATACATTGAAATAAATGTGTGAAACCGGATTGAATGTGAAAAAGTATACTAGATGGACTTTATTGTTCACCAGATACCTGCCCCTAAATGGTTACTTTAATGTAGTAGTTATCTGAAGTTTCGAAAGCTATCCTGTACCTATAAGAATTCCATAGATAGTATATGTAAGCTTATGACTTGATATTTCATGTGCTCAGGGTCAAGTATCTATGCTGAGACTTGATTGGTATTTGACTTTTCTCTCATTGCACTGTATAAGAAGGTCAAAAGAAATATGTACTATGTTGATTATTATCACTGCATTAGAATTATGTAGTGATTTATTACATCTAAGTTATTTCACAAACATTATTACATTTAATCCATGTGACCGTCCTGGGAAGCAGTCAAGGAATGGATTACTAAATACAACTACAAATGAGGAAACCGAAGCTCATTGAAACCTCTCTAGAAATAACTTTCATTTAAAAACACATATGCATATATTAAGCGCTTTTAAGCTAGGTAGGCATCTGAAGCATACTGAACAATGCCTGGAATACAATAAATGTTGACTGAGTATCTCAAGTTATTGGAAAGGTGTTTGCTAAGGCTGTCTCAACTATCCAAGTATTTTAACCAACAGTCTGAAATTCTCAACTGGAAGACTTACAGTAGCTCACTAGCGCATCAGCCAACCATATGCCTAAAGCAACCTCTCGTCATCAGCACATTAAACCAAGAATAAAATGGACTGGGGAGAGAAACATCTTATTTGTACTTTCATACAACATGCAGATTAGCATAGTGGTTTGGTATGAACTCTAGCCCTAGCCGGAGTTCTAGATTCAGCTACAGCTAGCTATGAACCTGGGGCAAACACTGAACTTTCCCGTTCCTGGGTGTTCCTGTAGAGATTTTCTTTTGGTTATAGATTACATCTTTCTGTTTTCTAACATGTCTAATAATTTTTTATTGGATTTAGAACAATGTAAATTGTACATTGTTGATGACTTGATCTTATATTCCTTTAAAGAATGTTATATGTGTTTTAGCAGGCAACTGTGAAATAGTTTGGCCCTTTCAAGTTTTGTTTTTAAGCTTCTTTAGGATTAAAGTAGGGCTTATTCTTGGGCTAATTTAGCTCCTCTTGCAAGGTCTCTGGGATATCTACTGAATGTCCTATATACTTAGGAGTTTTCTTCAGTCTGGCTGAGGAAACTCAAATGATTCCTAGCCCTATAATCTCTGGGAATCACTTGCTATACAGCTCTTGTACTTGTTTCCTCAGAAATTGTTACTTGCCATCCTTCTGTGGTTTCATATTACACAAGTAAAGGTTAATGTTCAGCCAAAGACTCAATGGACCCCTAAACAAGTTTCCAGAGCTTTTCTCTGTGTCGTTCTTCCTTTCAGATACTCTGCTTCACAAGTTCTAACAGCCATGATCTCTAGGAACACTGATCTGTGTCTTCTTCTAGGAGTTTTCCAGAATCTTATTTGGGTTCCTACTTCCTCTGTAGTTGGCTGGGAAGTGCTTCCAGGCAGAAAGTCCAAGCAATGGTAAGACTCATCTTGTTTGTTTCTCTTTTGTAAATAATCACAGTCCTGTGCTCCATGTTTCCAATATCAGGAAGCAGAAGTCTTTCCAATGACATTTTACACATCTTTAGATTACAACTAAATTAGCCTTTATAAGGTCTCACAAGTCTATTTTCACTAATAGCTTCACATCACTCAACAAAGATTTCAATTGCTTCTGATTTCAAGTTTGTATTTCATCTATGGACCATATAGTTGTGCAAGATTGAATTAGGTAAATTCACTTTTTCTTCTTTTCTTTTTTTTTTTTTTTTGAGATAATTGGAAAATATTATTGGATACCATCTCTTTAAGGTAGATTGTAAAATATAAAGCCCTAACTTCATAAGTGACTATGGATATGACATCCATCTAATAAATTGACAGAGATATGTAGGAATTTGCAAAGTGTCTTAGAGTTGCCAAAGCATTATTTACAGTGAGCAAGAATGAAAACATTAAGGAGTTAATGTAAATTGCTTATGCAAAGAATGTTGCTTTTCTAAACAGCCTATAGAGTACTTTAAGTAAATCCAGACATGATAATCCATAAATTAATATGGTACTGTGATGATTTTCCTTCCCTTCATGTATATCTCCTCTAAACTCTGGCTTTTAACCACAAGCTCCCAAATAAGCCAAAGCTATTACTTTTCTATATATTAAGATAAGATAGGAGAATTGAGGTAGAAAAGTGCAGTTTATTGTTGATTTTGCTTAATTTCACTTAGCTGTTGGGAATGGGCGTGCAAAGCAGTTCAAATGGCTTCTACTTCTACAATTCTACTTTTTTTTTTATTTTTTGGTCTTGGTCTTATTCTGTTGCCCAGGCTGGAGTGCAGTGGCTCCTTGCAGCCTCGACCTTCTGGGCTCAGGAGTTTCTCCTGCCTCAGCTGGCTGAATAGTTAGGATTATCGGCACGCGGCACTATGCCCGGTTAACTTTTTAATTTTTTGTAGAGATGAGGTCTTGCTATGTTGCCCAGGCTAGTCTTTAACTCCTGCTCTCAAGCAGTCCTCCGGCCTGGGCCTCCCAAAGTGCTGGGATTACAAGCGTGAGCCACCGCGCCTGGCCTCCCCTGATTTTTTTCTTTCTTTTCCTTTTTATCAAAATTAGGGAGAATAGAAGGGAGTGAACTTTAGTAGCCACTGAGAGTTTTTAAACAGGGAAGTGACTTGATCAAAATCGCAGCTGTGGGCAAGAATGACCTGAGAGTGGAGTGAGACTGGAGGGAAAAAGAGCCCTGAAATACAAAATGGCTTTAAGATGACTAATTGCCTAGGAAAGGCCCCTGACTTCAGCTGAGCGGGAGAGAGCAAGGGACGCAAAAGAGACAGACCCTGAGTTTACCTCAAGAGCTCTCTGGGACACTGTCTTTGTCGCCCAGGACGTGAGACTTTTTGGTGCAGTGTGTGTGTGAAGGGTTGGGATGGGCGCGAAGTCCCTAATTACATGTTTACATCATGACTCTATGGAGGAAATTCAGGGAAAACTTAAAACTCGGCAGGAAAGTAGCAGCAGGCAGTCAAGAGCCATCTGTCCCAACCCGCAGCCCGCACAGCCTAGATCCGGATCCCAGGGCACAGCCCTCGCCGCCTTCAGGGCTCCCGGTTATGCAAATGAGTGAGCTCTAGGGCGGGCGCCCTTTCTCAGGCTCCACCCCCCAGCAGTGCGCCTGCGCACTCAAGTCCCGCCCGCGTGGTCGCCGCCACCGCAGTCGCCCGAGAGGAGCTGGGGGAGGACGGTGGCCCGCGAGGCTCGCCGCAGACAACGCGGCGGCGATGTCCGCGAGCCAGGCGAGTGCCGCGGCGGCAGCGGCGGGGCCTCGCGTGCGGCAGGGCTGCCTGGGCTTCGGCCTCCCTCCGGTTCCCTGGAAGCGGGCCGGCGGCCAGCGCGGGAGCAGCGGCAGAGGCGGAGGCTCCAGCGCGGCTCTTTCCTCCCCGTCAGCCTGAGCCAGGGGAGGCCAGGCGGCCCGGGTGGCTGGAGTGGGGGGTCCGCTGCCCGAGAATGGGAATTCTCTTCACCAGGATATGGAGACTGTTCAATCACCAGGGTGAGGGGCTCAGGCCGCGGGCGTACGGGTGGGGGAGAGGGCCAGTCCCCGCCGGGTGGGGGGGGGTCTCCGAATACTTCCGGAGTGTGGCCGGCGCGGCCGGGCGCCGTCCTAGTGCGGGATGTGAGCTGCCAGGATGGGGACCCGGGACCGCTCGGTCCCCTGTCGCGCTTGGAGGTGGTTCCTGATTCGCAGCCTTTTGCCTGTCCTCGGGGACCTTCCTGAGAAGTCCTCTCCGCAGTACACCCATTGCTCCGATTGCGTTGGAGAAAGGTGTGTCTGGGCCCCCGCATCGTCCGTCCCTTAGTGGCACCACCTGGCCTGTTTTTCAGCCCTTTCTTCCGCCCCGCGGTGGGTTCGGGACACCGTGTGGAATTGCTGGGGCCGTCTGGGAGGAAGGTTGTAGTTCACCGCCCCGGGCGCACCACGGAGCGACCGAGGGTTGCAGAATGCGGAGCGCGCGAGGAATCGCTCCTGCCCTGCCCTGCCCTGCCCACCGCTGCTTTAGGAGCCCTCCCTCCACCCCCACCCCTCTTTGTGTGTACCTGGAGACTTTTCTGCCCCCTGGATAGTGATGGACTTCTCTCCGTTTGCCTTATTGATATCTGTGTCTAAGTTTATGCTTAAGGTCATTTTTCGACTTGTGCGAGTTGTTAGAGGAGTTTGTCTTGCCGGGTTACAAATGTTAAAAGTGTTTCACTGAACGCGGTAGGAACCATCCCAGATGAAAGGTTTGTTAACCGTAGGGAACCAGCAAGTTACTAAGCATAAAGTGTATTCTCATATAGGGACGTTTATGTTCAGCCAGACTCAAACATTATCATGAAGTGCATGTCAGGCCTGTTAAAATGTATTACAAAATGAGCGTGTAAAACCGAGGAAAGAGAATACAATGTTAACAAAAATGTAGTGGTGTACTTCTGTTCCTTTTTAACTTAAGTTGGGTGATTCATCATTCCTGCTGTCAATAACTTAGCTTGTGTTTTTCTCTTGTGTGAGCTAGTGTTGTCACATTCCAGAGTTTTCCAATAAAGACTTAGTATTATGTTTACCCACTACCCTCACCACCTTCTTCATGATTGAGCTGCTCTTGTAAGGAGGAGGTAAGGGAAGGGAACCAAATTGGAACTTGTGATCCCTAGTGTCTTTTTTTTTTTTTTTAAATTAAGTGTAGATCACGTGATGCTGAATGATTTTTCTGATAAGAGGATTTTTCGTAACGTGGAGGAAAGCTGCTCTAATCAACACTGTCTTTGACTGGACTGGCTGTTTGTGTTGGGAGCAGGAGAGTGGGAACTTGGTCACTTAACCTCTCTGGGTCTGGGTGTTCTCACCCAGAACACCAGAGATCTGTGGCGTTACAAATCCTGAAAACTTAGTTTCTGGGTTTCAAATATTAAAACTTAACATTGCTATAAGACTGGTGGTACTTATAGTAAATAAGATCTATTTTAGTTTTAACATCCGTAGTTTTGTATTTTTAGCAAAGCTAATGTTTCAATCCTGCTGTGAGGTTTAGAAAGCTTGTTAATTGAGTTCTAGTACTGCCAGAAAAATAGATACCTCCACTTTCTATTTTGAGTCAATAATAAAATTGTTTGTTTCTGTAAATTAAGAATGAATTAGTCTGAACTCGGTGGCTCAGCCTGTAATCCCACGCTTTGGGAGGCTAAGGTGAGTGAATTGCCTGAGCCTGTGGGTTCGAGACCTGCCTGGGCAACTTGGCGAGACCTCATCTCTACAATAAATCAAAAATTAGCCAGGAGTGGTAGCGCACACCTGTAGTTCCAGCTACTTGGAAGGCTGAGGTGGAAGGATCACCGGAGCCCACCAGGTCGAGGCTGCGGTGGCCGGGAGCGGCCACTGCACTCTGGTCTGGGCGACTGAGTGAGACTCCAACTAAAAAAAAAAAAAAAATGAATGAATTAAAGCTTTACT
Source organism: Tarsius wallacei (assembly GCA_963574415.1). Lineage (NCBI taxonomy): Eukaryota > Metazoa > Chordata > Mammalia > Primates > Tarsiidae > Tarsius > Tarsius wallacei. The sequence goes on along the minus strand of CAUYQG010211011.1, from coordinate 1,421 downwards.
AACAGCTACTTACAGTAGTAAACAGCAAAGATGGTTCCACTACAAATCGTTAATAATAGTGTTTTATAACCTGTATTATGTAGTAATTTTTGACTGGACATTTACCTTCAGTTTTGGGGAAATAGAGGAGTTAATGAAGTCAAGTTCTATACTTGCTAAAGATACGATTGTCTTATCAATAGGGTTACTTTTCAAAATATTCACCTTTCAATCTAATGCCAGATTTTTGTTGGTCTTTTTGAATCTGTATTAAATTGGACATGTGTGAGTTATGAACGTAAGTTATTGGACATATGTATACTTGGATGCTCCTATTTTACCTTCAGAAGATTCAGAACACAATCGTATATTCTTTTCACAGAAACTCTTGGGAAGATTGTTTTTGGGGATTATGGAATTTGCTATGCTGATGAAACGTAAATTGTGCCATAGCTCTTGCTTCTGAAGCCCCTTTAGGACAGCTTTTTTGGTTAAAGTTCAGATTGAGTGCCTAGCTGATTGCATACTGCTCAAACAAGAAAAACCAGAGGCTATCTTTATGTGTTGCTTAGATTAAGTACAAACTTTCTCCTAAATGCTGTCAATTACACCACTTAAAAAATCTTTCAACAGTCCTTTGAAGTAGTTATTGCCCTCTGAAAATAGGAAACTGAGGCTCAAGTGTAATGTTTTTTCCCAGGCCATGCAACGGGCATATATGCCAGATCTAGAAAGTTAAAATACTGAAGTAATGTGTTGCTGCTTATTGGTCTTCTTAAAGAGGCATCATTTTTTCCTCCCCTCTACCCATTTTAACTGTTTCTAAGTTGCTAAACTATAAATTATTAGGACTTTGAAAAGTTACCATTAGTGACTTTTCATAGAAAAGGCTTGTGATTAGTGGTTGTTCATTAAACAAATATTTTTTGAGATGTATGTGGGCCAGGAACTGTTCTATGTGGTGGGAATAAGGCAGGGAACAAAACAGACAAATCCCCCTGGCCTTATGGAGTTTTCATTGTAGTGTGGGGAGAATAGAAATAAACTCACTGCATCTCTACAAATAAAATAATAGCAGTTAACCTTTACTGATTTGTGCAAGATTTGGTTCTAAGTGTTTCACATTGGTTGGTTGATTTAATCTTCACTTAGAGCCGGGCTCGGTGGCTCAGCCTGTAATCCCGCGCCTTGGGAGGCTGAGGTGAGTAGATTGCCTGAGCCCGCGGGTTCGAGACCCGCCTGGGCAAGCGAGACCTCATCTCTACAATAAATCAAAAAATTAGCCGGGTGTGGTAGCGTGCGCCTGTAGTTCCAGCTACTTGGAAGGCTGAGGTGGAAGGATCGCCGGAGCCCAGCAGGTCGAGGCTGCGGTGGCTGGGAGCGGCCACTGCACTCCAGTCGGGGTGACAGAGTGAGACTCCAACTCAAAAAAAACAAACAAA
>CAUYQG010211010.1:0-11793 GCA_963574415.1 Tarsius wallacei | reverse complement strand
CTACCACACCCGGCTAATTTTTTTGATTTATTGTAGAGATGAGGTCTTGCTTGCCCAGGCGGGTCTCGAACCCGCGGGCTCAGGCAATCCACTCACCTCAGCCTCCCAAAGGCGCGGGATTACAGGCTGAGCCACCGAGCCGGCTTGTATTTTCTTAATACAAAATCTATTTTAAGACTATAAAAGTAATTTCAAAGATGTGATGGTAAATGTTTCCATTATAAAATAAGCAACAATCATTATGCTAACTACTGAAATGCCGAGACCATTCTCATTAAAATAAGAGGAAATGCTAAACTAATCACCGTCTCCACAATTATTCAGCCTTGAATTGTAGTTACTAACCAATCCAATACAAAACCAACTAGCTGTATAATTATCAAAAACAAAAATACATCTCTATTTGCATACAATTTTACAGTCAAGACAAACTCTTCAAAGTATATGATAAATAATAGAAAAACCTGATGAGGTTGCTACAGTTTTTAAAACTATTTTATATGCTTTTTCTTTATTCTAACAACCCATTAAAATATATACATTTCAAATGTGAAAAATGAATATATATATGGGTGTATATATAGACATATATATAATATCCTGTTAGCATAGTGATAAAACTATTATGTATCTTATAATAAATTTTAAGTCATTAAATATTTTAAAAAATCATAAATAGATGACTTCAATAAATTGAAAAGTTAGATGATGCCTGTACAGTATTGAGTCAGAAGATGAAGATAATATCATAAAATATTTTTTCTCAACTTAATGCATGTATTTAATGAGATTCCATTCAGAGTTCAAAACTTTAACAAGAAACTATATTTATTTTTAAAATTCATATAAAAACATAAATATGCAAAAAAAATCTAAGACATTTTTCAAAAAAGAGATGAAAGTAAACATCCTGTAACATATAAAACTTACCATGCTGGTTATTGAAATCAAAATAGTATGCATTAGCATAAGTGAAGACTAAAAACAGAGCAAAAGAGCAGAAGATGAGTGGAAAAATAAACACACAAATTCGAGTATTTGTGGGAAAATCATAGTTTATTTAATCAAAATTTCTATCATAAGTACCTATAGATCTTAAAATGAAAGAATTAAGACCCTGCTTTGCAGCATAAAATATTTAATTCCAGGAGGATTAAATATAAATGTAAAAAGCAAAAAAAAATAATAAATATTGGAAAAGTTTATGTAGCATAGGACAAAGAGACCTTATCAAACAATAAATCCACTTGCCATAAAAGGAAGCACTGATAGATTTGACAGAATAAAAATTATTATTTTCAATAAAAACAGAAACCATTAAAACAAAATGTAATTTAAAGTTATAAAGCATAAAAAACTCTTTTAACGTGCTTTAATACTCCGTAGTTCACAAAGAGCTTCTATAAGTCAATTTTAACAAGATAATATTATTTTATGTGAAAAGCATACATACAAAGTAATCATGAAAAAAGAAAAAATGGCCAAAAAACTTCAAAAAGATGCTCAACTCAACAGTAAACCAAGAACACAATCAATCAACATTGAGAATCCATTATTAGCTCACTTCAGTCTATTGAAATTTTAAAATGTTGATTGCATTCCATTCTGGAGAGGGTGTGGGAAAGCAGTAATTATATATTGCTGGAGATAGAAGAAAAGCATTGTGTGAAGTAACATAACAGTAGCTGATAACCTTTAAAACACATACACTTTGACTCAGAATTTCTATTTTAGCAAAGCTATGCTAAAGATTAAAGCCTGAAATCATTGTAACATTATCATTATGATGTGATCAATGTTAGTTATATCTATATACGTAAGTTTTTACAACGATTATGTGATAATTTTATAAAAGCAATACAGTTTTTATAAATAAAAGACTTAAAGATTTTGCTTAGGAGATAAAGGTGGAAGTTAAGGACTGCAAAAGGAGCTAGGATTTGAAGGGGAAAAGTCTGGAGGGTAGGAAAATTCAAAGAAGAAACTCAAAAATCTGCATTCAAATCTCCACTTCACAGCTACTAACAGACTCCTAAATTGTGTGTGTATATATATATATATATGCTAAATTTCTTTCAACTGCTGACTCCGAAAACTACATTTTATATATATATATATATATATGTATATGTAATACCCTATTAGCAACAGTAAAAGCATATGCTGTTTTCTTCTGGGTTATTTGGTATAGTAAAAGGCCAAATAACCCATAAGAAAGCAGCAGTTGAGTGACCGAAGAATAAATATCTGCAGCCACATAACATCAGAAAAAGAAATTTAACTTTTGTTCAATTTTTGCCAAAATGGAGAGGCATTTGGAGATGCTTTGGTATTTCTCAATTGAGGTCTCAGAAGAGTGCCAGGCTAGAATTAAGGTGGCACTTAGTTCCACATTCTAAAAGTGAGGGCTATGCCCTCAATGTAAGAGCGAAATTTAGATAGACCCTTCCTAACAAAGCCTAAATCCAAGCCTCAACAGGACAATGGTGATATGCTAGTAATCTATGTACTTTATAAAATGAAACTTAGCTCCCTTTAGAGAAATTTCCATCATCAAAAGTCTCTGCCATGTTTCATCTATCAGGTCAAAAATTGCAAAGTGTACTACAAATAGTGGCAAATAGTTGAAACTTAAAGTAAAAAATAGACAACAGAAACAGACTTCCAGATGATTCAGATGTTGGAGTCACTTGACAACAACTTTCAAATAACTATGATCAATATATTCAAAAAATAGAAAAGTTGGGCAAAGTAGAAGAAAAGAGAGAGAATTTCAACAGAGAATTATAGTTTGGAAAAGGTAACCAAATAAGCATTCTAAAACTGAAAAATAGAAAATAAAAAATTAAAGATCTTCCAAAGTTCAAAATTCATGTGTTAAATCTGTAGATAATTATTGGGGAATTTTTCTAAACACTGTTCTAGAAAAAGGAAGTAAAGTAGTGAACAAAACAGAATCTTCTGCATTATGAATTTTATGATATAATAATGAAAACAGAAATAAATATGTATATCTTATATCAGAAGTTTATAACTGAAGAAAATATTAGAAGGGAAGAAAATATACAGAAAAGGTCAATTGGATGAAAGAAGTAACAGAAGAAGACATAAAATTTAAAGAACAACCTTCCTGGCAGAGGCAATAACAAATTTAAAGGCTCCAAGTGGGTGATGATTTATATGCAAAGGAAAAAATGAGAATTTGACTGTGGCTATAATAGAGATGAAATTATACTACTGATAGGACTTGAGATTTCACTGAGTGAAATGAGAAGGCATTGGAGGGTTTTTAGTGGAACAATGACATGTTCTGATGTACATTTTATTATTTTACATTTGAGATGAGACTGTGAGAGCTAAGAGCAAAATTAGGTAGAATGCCCTGTAGACTATGGCAATAATCCAAACAAGAGAGGATGGTGACTGAACCAAGATGGTAGCAGTGAAGAAACTGAGAAATGTTTATGTTCCAGATACATTTTAAATCAAGGGCCAATAGAGGATATTAGAGATAGAGAGAACTTATAGATGACTCCAAATGTTTTGACTTATTAACTGAAAACAGGAAGTAGCCATGAGATGAGTATCACTAGGAAGCCATGGAGAAAACTGTGATTGATCAAACAACATGTCTCAAGGATCATCCACCACAACCGAGTGGGCTTCATTCCTGAGATGCAGGACTGGTTCAACATTCATAAGATAATACATGTAATTCAGCACATCAGTAGATGTAAAACCAAGAACCACATGATTATATCATTAGATGCAGAAAAAGCATTTGACAAAATCTAGCATCACTTCTTAATTAAAATCTTTGAACACCTAGGAATAGAAGGAGCATTCTTCAAAACAGTAAGAATCATCTATGATAAATCCATTTTGCTCAATGGGCAGAGATAGGGAGCATTGCCCCTGAGAATGGGAGCTATACAAATGCTTACTCTCACCCTTCTTGTTCAACATAGTATCAGAAGCCCTTTCAGAGCAATCAGGCAAGAGAAGGAAATTAGGTGTATCTAGACAGGAAAAGAGGCAGTCAAGCTATTCCCTCTTTGTGGACAATACGATCCGGTATCTTGAAAAGCCTAGGGAATCTGTCAAAAGCCTTCTCACACTAATAATCAACTTTGGTAAAGTCTTGTGGTATAAAATCAATGTGCAAAATACTGTTGCATTTTTTTTTTTTTTTGAGTTGAAGCTCACTCTGTCGCCCAGGCTGGAGTGCAGTGGCACACTCATGGCCACTCCAGCATTGACCTGCTGGGCTCCAGCGGTTCTTCCGCCTCAGCCTTCCGAGTAGCCAGAACTATAGACATGTGCTACCATGCCCGGCTAATTTTTTTATTTATTGTAGAGATGAGTTCTCACCAAGTTTCCCAGGCTGACCTCAAACCCCTGAGTTCAAGTAATTCTCTTGCCTCAGCCTCCCAAAGTTCTGGGATTACAGGCTTGAGCTACCGCGCCCGGACGACAGTTGCATTTCTATACACCAGCAACAAGCAGAGTGCCAGATAAACAGCATAATCCCATTCATATTAGCTACAAAAAAGTGAAACACCTTAGCATCTACCTAACCAGAGAAGTGAAAGACCTTTATAACGAGGATACAAAACACTGCGCAAAGAAATCAAGGATGACACAAATAAATGAAAAAATATTCCATGTTCATGGATTGGAAGAATCAATATTGTCAAGATGTCCATCCTATCCAAGGCAGTCTACATATTCAATACAATACCCACTAAATTACCAACACCATTTTTCTCAGACCAGGAAATGACGATATAGAAATTCATATGGAAACAAAAAGAGCACGAAAAGCCAAAACAATCCTCAGCAAAAGGAGCAAAGAGAGAGGTATTGTGCTTCCAGACTGTAAACTTTACACAGAGCTACAATAACCAAGACAGCCTGGTACTTATGCAAGAATAGACATACCGACTAATGGAACAGGACAGAGGTTATGGAAGCAAAAACTCGATCTCTCAACCAAATCATTTTTGACAAAACCAATAATAACCCCTGGAAAAAGAAGACCATATTTAGCAAATGGTGCTGGGGAAACTGGTTAACCACACACAGAATAATGAAACAGGACCCCTACCTATCGCCATATACAAAAACCAACTTCAAAAGGATCAAAGACCTAAATGTAAACCTCAAACTGTAAGAATCCTAGCAGAAAATGTAGGAAACCCTCTTATGCACATTGGAGTAGGCAACCAATTCTTGATCAAATCCTCAAAAGAAAATGCCATAAAAGACAAGATAGACAAGTGGGACCTCATAAAACTGGAAAGCTTTTGCACAGCACAAGAAACCATCAAAAGAGTGGAGAGACAATCCACAGAATGGGAAAAAAAAATATTTGCTAATTATGCATCTGACAAAGGCCTAACATCCAGGATCTACAAGGAACTCAAATGAACTGAAAGGAAAAAAATCATATCAAAACGTGGGCAAAGGACATGAATGGACACTTCTCAAAAAAAGACATACAAGTCACGGCTGTGGTGGCCGTGAGCATGCCACTGCACTCCAGCCTGGGAGACAGAGTGAGACTCTAATCCTTCCTCCCCAAAAGAAGATACACAAGCAACCAACAGATAAATGAAAAAATGCTCAGCTTCACTACTTACCAGAGAAATGCAAATCAAAGTCACAATGAGACACCACTTAACTCCAGTAAGGATGACCATCATTAATAAATCCAAAAACAACAGATGCTAGTGCTGGTGCGGAGAAGAGGGAACGCTTCTACACTGTTGGTGGGAGGGAAGGCTAGTTCAGCCTCTGTGGAAAGCAGTGTGGCGGTTTCTAAAATAACTAAAAATTGACCTTCCGTATGATCCAGCAATACTCTCCTGGGAATGTATCTGGAGAAACATAAAACGTTGTACAGAAACAACACTTACACACTCCTGTTTATAGCTGCACTGTTCACAATAGCAAAAATATGAAACCAACCACACTGCCCATCAAAAGTGGACTGGATAAAGAACAGGTGGTACACATACACAATGGAATACTGCATAGCCATAAGAAGAACAAAATCGTAGACTTCACAGTAAACTAGAAAGAGTTGGAGACCATCACACTCAGTGATGTATCACAGAAACAAAGAACTGAATACCACATGTTCTCACTCATACTCATACGTGTCATCTGAACATTAATCACGTTGGCACAAGCCAGGGATCGGCAGTCGTCGGACACTGCCAGGAAAGGGATGGAGGGGGAGGCAGGTAACAACACAAAGCGTACCTGGTCCTAAACCAGGGGAAGTGAGGGCCAGTCGGAGGCCCAAACATCACCTGCATGCAGCCCACTTGTGCAGTTAACACTTACTTGTACCCCACATCTCTATAATAAAAAAAAAAGTTTTAAGAAAAATTAATTTTAAAAAACTGTGAGCAAGTGGGTTTTAGAAGTAGAGGAAGATCAGAAGATGGGTTTTGTACGTGTTCAATAGAAATGACTATCACTCATGTAAGTAGCGATGTCAAGGGCAAAGTAAAAGGTTGTGTATATTTTGGACAAAGGTTCAGAAAGTAAAAATGAATGTGGATGCTATTGGTATACAGAATATTTATAAGGTAAAGAAATTGGATGAAATCTCCCAAGGTGAAAGAAGCAGAGGAATGTAAAAGATGGAAAATTATTATTTGCTAAATAGGAAAAATAAAACAAGGATAGAACATTTGTTAATAGAAAGTGAAATGGTTTACTGCTAGGAATTGAAAGAAAAGATGGAATTACTCAACTTCAATTTTTTTCAGTCTCCTTTAGTAACAGGAATATACATATAATAAAAACTATAAAAATATCATCTCATGCCACAGCATAATAATAATAAAGATAAACATTTTCCCAGTGACAATTTACAACTGTTTCTTAGATATCTTCTCTCATTTTATCTCATAGTAGACAATCACCTATATATCATTTTATTACTGAAGTATTTTTCTAGTGACAGTCATTTTGGTAAGTTCCTAATCAATCAACTATTCAAGACCTAGTAAGCAAAGGGAGAAATAAAAATCAGGCATCATTCCAACTTTCCTATCAAATTGTACCACAGGGTAACCAAACGATAAATGAGGAGAAAGTGTTCCTTAATAGTGTTCCAACTAGTAATATAGAGGAAACATTAAATTAGAATATTGCCATTAGATATCCCCTAATTAATGAATCAAGGCATTGAGAGTCAATAACTGCTAAATTCAGAAAAAGAGAGATAAAACATACCATATGTGCTCCTGACTGAAGTAGCTTTTAAAAAAAAAAAATGTCTAGCTTGCATCTTATCAAACCACAAGTTTCAACTACCAATTTATGAGAAATTCAGAAATCTGAGGGATAAATGAAATTGACTCTTTAGACGGGAGGAAGGAAGGATTAGTTTCATCTGAAGTGACATGAGAAATTTTGATAGAGAAGGTAGCATGTGAGTTGGACTCTGAATAGTAATTATGATTTCAAAAAGAAGAGGGAGTCGAAGGAGTTATTCCTGTTGAGAGAGCAGTCTGAGCAAAGACAGGGAGAGTCTTATATATTCACAAGATAGCCAGATGTACATGTCCCAGAAGAAGAAAGTGAGGCTGGCAATGTGTGTATGTGTGTGTGTGTGTGTGTGTGTGTGTGTGTGTGTGTGTGTGTGTGCATGTGTATGTGCATGCGCATACGCATATGTGTTTCCCTTATCTATATACTTTCCAAATTTTCTAACATTGACAAAGAATAATTCTATAATAGAATATTTCCATAACCCAATAAATTCAGATTTTTAAATGTAATTAAATAAAGAGCATTTTAAGCAAACCAATGGGAGACGTGAAATGCCATGCCATCATCGATTTGTTTTACTTTTTTCCCTTCTCCAGTCTCGGTTATGCAACTAAGGATATACTTGACTGCAACTCTATTCCTTTAAGTGCTGATGCTAAGAGTGGCACCAGTCATCAATTTTAGAAAAAAATTAGGTAGCTTTTTCAGGAATCTAAAATCATTATCATTACTGAAGTGTTCCTTTGAAGCCCAATGCAAGAAATACAAAATTCCTACTCTATCTTCAGGGAAGTCTTCCAAGCATATTTAATGTTGATGCTAATGAACTTGGAAATACACTGAGAATGTAGACAGTCAATATAGTTTGGTAGAGCCTCCAATTAAGACAGATTTTAGAGGTGTAGCTTGATATCCAAACTGTTCTTTGTCCTCCAGACTGGGGACGGTTGAAAGCCTGACAATTGATAAAATACGACCAGTCACTTGGAAAGTGCAAAGACAAACAGAAGAATGGAAGAAAATGGAAAAAGTGGCCAGCTGAGAAGAGGGATCATTTAAAAGACTTGAAAACCGCAAGGATTTGAGAAGAACACGGAACTTGTGCTCTCTGATTCCTGGTAGGGAGAAGCTAAGATAGGCGACTAAGGGCGCAATGCAGATCTGCTCCAGCTATTATCCTAATTAGCTAAGGGCAGACACACTCCAAGGGACACGAACTTAAGAATGGAACCAAGATCTGTTCACAGTAATGGTGTTAGGCCTAAGAGCAGTGTTTAAATCAAGAGGTCTGGATCCCAGGAGACCTAGATTAGACGGAAAAACAGAGAAGGAAGGCCAGAGGAGACAAAAGAGTTCACTGCAGGCTTTGAGACCAGCAAGAATGCTGAGGACTCATTCTCACTGGAGATTTCTATAAGGAAAAGAGCTTTGCTGATTTAAAAAGGCAATGCCAGAATAAACCCTTACATTTTGGAGGCCTTATTTTTGGAAAAACCACCCAAATTTTGTGCTTTCTCCATCTTCCTTACCCTTACTAATCAGTATAAATTTCACAGTGAGTAACCCATAGTTGTCAATATCTCTCCATGCAGTTGTCATTTATATAATATGAAATTATTTGTGGATGTATCCCGTGTATCCCCTGCTGAGAGCATCCTACATTCATTCGTCCAACATGCATTATTAACTGGATGCATACTGCTTGTAAGTTCTGTTGTAACTGCTGGCTATATAGAGGTGAATAAAGCAGACAGATCTCTGTTCTCATGGAGCATATTTTTTTTGAGAGACGTGAGCATTAAATAAATAAGCAAGATCACAAATCCTAGGCAGTCTCAGCGCAATGCGATGTGATAATGACTACTTTAGATGGCTACTTTAACGGCTACTTTAGATTGGTGTGGTCAGAAAGCATGTTTGAAAAGGTGGCATTCAAGCTGCACTATGAGTTTTAAGAAACAGACAGCTGGGAGGATTGAGATTCAGTGTCAAGATGAAGGACAGGAAATAGAGACAAGACAGGGGTTGTGTGATCTCGTACTTCGGAAAGTGTTTGGGGAAACTACAGGTGATTGAGGTTAATCTCATGTATACTTTGAGATCCTCTTTTCAGAAGCCTTTCTAAAAGAAAAATGTCCACAGGGAGATTTTTTTTTAAGTTTGAAATCTTCTTTAACAGATAAGCATCAAGAACTACTGCAAACTTGAAAGGAACGTAGATTTCTGCAGAAGGAAAGAAGATGAAACTTCCACCAGCCAAGTTTCATAGGTGAATTTGATACTTGCTACATCCCCCGCACACTTGAATGAAATAAATGAGAAATGCAGAAGATGAAGGTGCAAATCCAATTTCCCGTTTGCAACAAGACAGAGTCTGTAAGTCTTTGCTGCATTCTTCATTTGAAAACTCATCCATATTTTATACTCCTTCATAAACAACGTTTGGATAAGCCCTGTGAATGATGGGGTTGAAAGGAAATTGTAAAGGTCATCTTGTGTATAACCCTTGCTTCAGGCAAGATTGCATTCATGCCCACCCAAGAAGTGGTATTCTCTTAAGTCAAGTTTTGTTTTGGATAATGTTTATTTTTTCCTGGGGGAGTTGAGGTAGGGAGGAGACCAATGAAGAGTATGTTTGCCTTCAAAACACAAGCAGAGTTATTTTTAACATAAGTGCCCTCCCCTCTCTGTAAAGCCAGGGCAGAGTATTCTCCACATGTCTTATACACTTGCTTTCAGCTCTAAATGTATTTGTGCAAATCTCATGAATCATCAAGGCTTTTGAAAATATTTATAGGGAGAGAAACTCTACCCTTTTCATTAGAGTGAGTAAAACTCACATTTGTATCTTGCTATTGTTTAAGGAGAACAATGGATGGGTGGATGAAAGAGAATGTCAGCTGGATCAACAAACAGCTGTTCCAACAGAAGTCCTGCTATACTATGCAGTGGAGCAGTATTAATTGCTCCCTTCTCTGGAGTCTCTAAAGATGCTCAACAAGTGGACAGTACCATGATTAACTACAATCAAAAGTTAGGACTGATTTCAAACCTTCACCGGAGTGGGTACCTTACCTTCATAGAGAAAGCTGTATGTTCTCAAAGCTTTCTGTTTTTGATTTACAGAGAAGAATTTACCAGCTTCCAGAGCAATATATTCTTGTATCTTCTTCAAACAATCTAACTTAAACTACTGCTACTGCAGCATAATTCAGTGCTTTTTTCTTTTTTCTAGGTTTCAATGGAAGCAAGGACTCTTATTTTGCTTATAATTATATCTCTTTTAATGCTCACAGCCTCTTGCAATAGTACTTTCTCTAGGCCAAAGAAATCTTCTTTTCTGAAGGCATCTTGGTATTTAGTAGAATTTACAGTAATAGGGCAGAATTATGGATAGAATCTTGTCTCTAATGTTGGCTAATTGTATGGGCAACATATTTATTAGGTGTGATACCTAGGGTACTCAACTTTCTTAAAGGATTGTCATATGGCTTTCCTGGGCGAGTACATAAAAATTATTTATGGCAGCATGTTTGATACATATTATATGAAAATGTTTATCATTGCTTATCCGCCTTTTTTTCCTTATCAGTGAATGTTTCCAAGTTTTTATTTGTTGTTTAAGTCATGAATACAGATATAGGTTTAGTTGTCTAAGAACTGTAAATGTCCTAAGTAATGGAAAATAACCTTATACTTCATAACTAATTCACATATCTAAACACTTCAATAACAATAAAGAATAAATGTGAATTCATATTTTGCTGATGATCCAAAATTACCCACAAAGTTTTTCCTGTGATCTTCTTGAAGCCAATCCTGCCTAACATATATACAGAAATGATTTTCCTTTTCTTTACATAGACATTGCAAACAGTGTTAACTTAGATCTTCGTGTTTCTCAAATTTCCAAGTCATTTTAAATATTAATATTTCCTCCTGAAGTCAGATAAAATATTGGCAACATTTGTGGTCACCATTCTGTAATCCAAAATAATAAGTGAAAAAGCAAATAGGGCCATCATAAGTTCCAATTTGAGGGTTAAAACATTTGGCATATCCTGTGCACACAGTACCTAAAAATGTGATTTTAAATCAAATTATTATTTTTTTTTTAATTTGCTCATTTTATTCATTTATTTGTTTGTTCATTCATGCATGCATGCATGCATTTGTCACTTATTGGATGCCTACTAATCTCTAGAACTTGTGATAGATACTTCAAATACAGCAAGGTGTACAGTATGATTCATGCCCTTGAGGAACTCATGGCTCAGAGCAAGTACGTGCAGAAACAACATTTCAAAATAAGGTAGTAAGTTCTATGGCTGACATATGAGTCCATGTTGTTGGGGATAGAGGGTGAGTGACTGAATCAGGCGTGCTGGCTCAGGGCACACAGTCTAGTCAGGGAGTGGTCAGGGGGACTGATGGGCTACTTTTATTGCTGTTCTGGGGCAAATCTAGGACTCAATGATAGACATTTTTCTTTCCCTTGTAGGT
>CAUYQG010211009.1:0-38899 GCA_963574415.1 Tarsius wallacei | reverse complement strand
AGGTAAACAGCTTGAAAAATGACAGAACCATACGAAATTAGATCTGAAGGAACTTTAGAGTCTTTTTTTTTTTTTTTGAGTTGGAGTCTCACTCTGTCACCCAGACTGGAGTGCAGTAGCCGCTCCCGGCCACTGCAGCCTCGACCTGCTGGGCTCCAGTGATCCTTCCGTCTCAGCATTGCAAGTAGCTGGAACTACAGGCGTGCACTACCATGCCCAGCTAATTTTTTTGATTTGTTGTAGAGATGAGGTCTCGCCAAGTTGCCCAGGCGGGTCTCGAACCCACGGGCTCAGGCAATCCACTCACCTCAGCCTCCCAAGGCGCGGGATTACAGGCTGAGCCACCGAGCCCAGCGAGAGTCCTTATAACCTCTCTCTCCATTTTAAAGTTGAGGAGACATGGGTTTAGAAAGGTAATGAGAATTTCAAATTTTCATTTGCAGCTAGTTAACAGCAAAACTGAAATGAGAATCTGTCTTCTTGCTGCTGGCCATTCCTGTAGCTCTATGTCCAATCAAAATGTTTGTGATTTTTGCACTGCTCAGGCATAGTTATCCATCAGGTGCTTGGGAACAGTGAATGAGGAGTGTGTCTATGGAAAGTTCAATGGAGTTGTGCCCTCAGGTTTCCTTCTGGTATGCGTCTTCGTCCTTTGGTGCTGCTATAACAAAAGACTACAGATTGGGTAGTTTGTAGATGATAGAAATTTATCTTCACATAGTTCTGGAGGCTGGGTGCCAGCAGGATGTCTGGTGAAGGCTACTCTCTGCTTCCAAGATGGCACGTTACTGCATCCTCCGAAGGGGATGAATACTGTGTCTTCAAATCATAAGACAGCAGAAGTGGTGAACCCACTCCTTCAAGCCCTTTTATGAGGGCCTTGATCCCATCCATGAGGGCTCTGCCTTCATGACTTAATCACATCTTAAAAGCCCCACCTCTTAGTATTATCAGAATGGCGATGAAGCTTCAGCATATGAATTTGGGGGACATTCAGACCATAGCAGTATATTTAATTCAGTTTCTACTTTCTCCTATGACTTAATGAGGTCCCCTCTCCTATGATAACTCACAATATTAGTAAAATTGATTGAGTTTGGAGGTGAGAAATGGGAGCACTGGGATCAGAGGTGTGGGTAGGGGGATTGATGCTGCTGATGGAACAATCCTAGGACAAGGACTGTCAAGGTAAGGTGTGGTGCAATCTGAAAGAACATCTGTCTAAAACTTCCTTGTGATCAATATTAATCTCCTCTTAGAGTTATTTTTTACAATGGGATTCTAGGCTGGGAATAGTGGCTCACTCCTGTAATCCCAGCCCTTTGGAAGGCCGAGGGGGGAGGATTGCTTAAGACCAAGAGTTCAAGACCAGCCTAAGCAACGTAGCGATACTTACTCTCTAAAAAAATAAAAATAAATCAGTAAAAAATTAGCCAGGTGTGGTGATGAACACCTGACATCTTAGCTTCTTGGGAGGCTGAGGTGGGAGGCTTGCCTGACCCCAGGATTTTGCAGTAAGCTGCACTCTAGCCTGCATAAAAGTGTGAGACCTTGGCTCAAAAAAAAAAAAAAAAGTTTTTAGAAGGCTCTTATTTAAATGTATTTATAGAAATTATTTAGGTGATACATAAGCATCAATTTGTCACCATGTTTATCAGTAGTGATTAGTGTCTTCAGGGACCAACAGAGTAGGCAGATAAATTTTAAGAGGGAAGAAGAGATGGAGGAGTATGGGATACTTCCAGGGAGGCAGACCAGAGTAGAACGCTAGGGAGGGGAAATATTTGTCAGTAGAAAGTTAGGATGAGGGTGCTGGGTAATTGGGAGATGATGGAGGAAGAGAGCACTAGCTGGGAAGGTGGGTGAGCATCACAGACAAATTTCTTCTCTCCCCGTCTTTATGATATCTTGGGGGTTGACTGACTGTCATCATCATATGGCAACATATCTTGGATTCTAGACCTGGCTCCATTATTCGTTCCTTGAATAACACTGGGGCAGTGACTTAGCCCTTCTAGGTTTTAGTTTCTCCGATTATAAAATAGGAGGGATGTATGTTATTTGGGGACTTGGGAATTTTGTGGCTGCACTTCACAGGTATCATTGCGGGGATGGGGGCGAAAAGAGGTGGGCGTTTTCTGCCCTGTTGTCCCCCACCCTACAATAAACCAATTAGCTCTGCTATATCCGTTTAGTTCAACAGACAATTTTTTTTTTTGAGTTGGAGTCTCACTCTGTCACCCAGGCTGGAGTGCAGTGGCTGCTCCCTGCCACTGCAGCCTCTACCTGCTGGGCTCCGGCGATCCTTCCGCCTCAGCCTTCCAAGTAGCTGGAACTACAGGCGCGCGCTACCACACCCGGCTAATTTTTGATTTATTGTAGAGATGAGGTTTCGCCAAGTTGCCCAGGTGGGTCTCGAACCCGCAAGCTCAGGCAATCCACTTGCCTCAGCCTCCCAAAGCACTGGGATTACAGGCTGAGCCACTGAGCCCGGCTGACAATTTTTATTTGAAGGTCAGGTTCTCTGTCTAAAAGAAAATGTTGGAAAGCAGTCAGCTTGAACTGTTTCTCAGGTTTCTCCTAGTTCTGACATTTTGGGAATCTGTGGTCAGTACCCAAAGCCTTCCAACCTCACGGCTGTATACAAGCCAAATCATAAGTCCTCAGGAGACTAACTGAACACTGACAGTTAAGGATCTGGACAACTTTTGCCTAGGATGCACTATCAAACGCACAATAAGAGACTCATTTATTGAGTTCTGCTGAGTGAGTGGTTCTCTTCTAGCATTTTACATAATTGAATATTTAAATCTCCCAGCAACTCAATTAGATAGATACTATTTCCATTTAAAAAAATGAAAAGTCTCAGGATCAGAGAGACAAAGCAATCAAGCTCTAAAGAAACAGAGCTAGGATTTAAAATTATCCCTGATTCCAGGATCCATACTCTTTTCGGTTCTAGTTCTCTGACTCTGAATCATCTCACTTGCAATGCCTCTTTTGCAGGCATTCTGTGTCCTCTTGATCTCTGGGGCTCTTCCACAGTGGAGAGACTTTCTGTCATGAGCAGGTATAAAAACCCTTGGCTGTCAAGGTGACTTAAGTGCTCATCTGAGCTACAAAACCTTCACTAGGAACAGTGCTCGGCACAGGGTGGTTTGATGCTTGGTGAATGACCCATCACTTACAAGATCATCAAGGCTGCAACATTCCTGAGGTGCAGGGAGCCCCAGTAAGGTACAAGGGACACATGGTGTAGGGCAGGGAGCAGGGCTGTCATAAGAGTACCACCTCCCATCCACGTACTAACCGGGTCCAACCTTGCTTAGCCTCTGAGATCAGAAAAGATTGGCTGCGTTCAGGGTGGTATAGTGGGAGTGTAACTAGTTCAACTTCTATGGAAAACAATATGGAGAATTCTCAACTAAAAATAAAATTACCATTTGACTCAGCAATCCTACTACTAGGTTTCTACCCAAAGGAAGAGATATCATTATGTAAAAAAACCCCTGCACTCATATGTTTATTGCCGTACCATTCACAGTAGCAAAATCATAGAATAACCAAAGAACCCAAGTGCCCATCAACAATTGACTGGATAAAGACAATGTGGTATATATACACCATGGACTACTACGCAGCCATTAAAAAGGATGAAATCATGTTCTTTGCAGCAACATGGATGGAGCTGGAAGACATCACCCCAAGTGAACTAACTCAGAAACATAAGCTAAACATTGCATGTTCTCACTTATATGAGGAACTAAATGGCCATAAAAGTGGAAATAATAGACAATGGGGACATCAATAAGGGGGAAAGCAAGGAGGGGTTTAGTGTTCAGAACTTACCTATGGAGTACAATGTTCGCTATCTGGGGAATGGGCCACCTGAGACCCAATCCACACCACTACACAATATGTCCGTGCAACAAACATGCACTTGTACCTCTTGAATCTAAAATAAAATAATTTTAAAAAGAACACCACCCTGATTATTTTATGGTAAAGTGTGATAAGATTCTGGTTTTAGGCAAAGAAAAGCTATTTAAACACACACACACACACACACACACACACACAACCTTAATTCTAAAAAACAACCTTATGATGAGAAGTATATAGATTTTTCTTAAAGACTTTCAATCTCCTTCAGATTTTTATTTCTAAATGTTTTTAATGGCTTTGTCACCTTTAGTCCTATTAGTAAGTGCCACACAGCCTACAAGCTAATTGTCCAGAAGCAAAATAAAGTTGAAGGTGGGCTTGTAATCTGCCCTGACTCAACCCACTTCCATATTTATTTAAGTTTTAAGGCACAGCCTATCTCCCTTATGCTGGCTCTTTGTATTGCATAACCTTGGTGATGAATTCCAGATGTTGCACCACAGAGTGCTTCAGGGGCTTATACATTATAGTTCTGAGCAAATACATGTATTTTTTTCCTTGTGTTTAAAAGGCTAAACAGCAGGTCATGAGCACCTATGCATGTGGAAGAGTATTTATAGTTTTGATCAGGTGAAATGCACCTGGGCACTGTAAATGTCACAGATCGCTGTGATGTGATTTAATCGAAAAGTCTGAGTGGCTCAAAGGGTCAACTCCAGATTTTCTCTTTTCCCTTTCCCCACTACCTTTCTCTTCCTCCCTCCCCTACCTGCCCCTCCACCCTTCTTTTCTGCTCCTTCCTTTCTTCCTTCTCTCTCTGAAAACAAAATCTCAGTGAACCATTCTTTCCCCATTATCAGCAATGAACTTGACCATCAAGGTTGGTGTGAGGATTTGCTTCACATCTCTCAAGGGGAAACTGAACTTCTAGTGTTTATTAAGAGGTCCTGTGGAATATATTTTGGTAGAGATCACAGTCTCAAAATTGCTCCAGAAGTCTGGAGCCAACACCTTGGAAAGCCTGGTTTCTCTTTAATATTGCCTTTCTAATTTCTGTGTTTGAGAGGTGGATAGGAGGAGAAAACTTTCCCTAAGGCTTCACATTTCAGAGAAAAGAGAGCTCCACTGAAGGAATACTCTTTTCCCCCCTCTATCTTCTCAAGGTGGGAGAGCCTTGGAGAAAGAATGGGGCTAAGAGCCCAGCCAGGGAAGCCTTTTCCCTGGAAGCCCAGGGCAGTTGCATCTTCATCTGCCTTTGGCCTCGTAGGAAGTCTGGCAAGGTATGAGCTCTTCCCAGATAGGAGCCTGGGGTTTTGGCATAAGCTTACTCCTGTAGAAGGTTATTATGCTATTTGGCCAGTCTAGGCCATGACGTGTGCATGCACACCTTTTATTAATAATATGGTTGATAGTTGGGTCTCCATCTTGCTGAATCCTTGTGACACTCTCAACTGGTTCAGAGCATGGGTAGAGTAAGGAATCTTTTCAAACCCTAATGGTTACTGTGGTTACTGAAGTTACCACGCTCATAATGAGAAATTGGAAAACAGAGAAAAATACACAGAAGAAAATGTCACACATAATTTTATTGAAATAATTCCTTTAACTTTTTTGTGTTAATCCTTTTAGTCTCCTTTCTGTCTGTCTCCCCTGCCCTTTATCCCTTCCTCACACAAATATAGGCATAAAAACATGCACAACATGCATACATATTCTGGTTGTGTGTGAATGCAAGCACACCCATGTGCACACGCGTGCGTACACACACACACACACACATACACACACACTTTGATCGCAATTTAAGGTCACACAGTAAAGGATTTCTATCATTTAAGTTCTTACCATGTGAGGGGCACTCTTCTAAGCCCTTTTTGCTTTTGTGATAACTAACATAAGTTTCCAATAACTCTATGAAGTGGTTACTATTTTCATCCCATTTTGCAGATGAAGAAACTGCAGAGAGTTTAACTCTTTACCCAAGTTTATGCAGATATTAACTAGCAGAGGAACATTTAAACTCAGTCTGGGTTTTATCATTATGTTGTATAACATGTGTACTACACTGTATAGTGTGTTCTGTTTTGGAATCTGTCTTTTCAATATTTCAGGAAAAATCTCTTCATGTCATTAAATATTCTAAAATAGGATTTTAATAGTTGCTTAGAACTTAATTGCAAGTATATACATTAAAAAAAAACCTCTTGGGCTGGGCATGGTGGCTCAAGCCTGTAATCCCAGCACTTTGGGAGGCTAAGATGAGAGGATTGCCTGAGTTCAGGGGTTCGAGACCAGCCTGGGCAATTTGGTGAGACCTCATCTCTACAATAAATCAAAAAATAAGCCAGGCATGGTAGCGCGCGCCTGTACTTCCAGCTACTTGGGAAAGCTGAGGCGGAAGGATCGCTTGAGCCCAGCAGGTCAAGGCTGCGGTGGCCGTGAGTGTGCACTCCAGCCTGGGTGACAGAGTGAGACTCCAACTAAAAAAAAACCAAACAAACAAAAAAACCCCCAAAAACTCTTACCTTGAATATTTGGTTTGGTGGTACATTTTCTCCACCATATAAAACACAGCAATGAACATCCTTGAGCTGCATTTTTGTGCATAGCTGTTTCTTTCCTTAGGCAAGAAGCTCAGGCATTGAATTGTGGAGGTGAACAGAGTCTGCCTATTTCTCAAGCTTTTGATATCCCTATCAAGTCCTGATCACTCTCCTTTACAGTTGATGGACAGTGCTTCGATGGACATGGGGACAAAGAACTGGGAGACTCCTCTCAGGTCTCCTCACTTGACCCCATGCGGTGCATTGGTTAATCAGAATCTTTTTCTTTTTAACAGCTATTTTGAAACCGTGATTTACAATAATCTTCTGCCCTTGATGTTTAAAAACTTTGATTAGCAAGAATAAGTATTTTAACTTCTTAGCTCTTTAGCATGGTGAATTCCCATCATACCTTGTGACAAGAGGCTGATCTCCTCACTGATGTGTCCCTGGCACTTTTCTCCCACCTGTGGTGGCCTCACACAGAAGGCCCTTCACACTCATCTTTGCAAACCTAAATTCTATTTATTCTCAAGGGTCAGCAGAATCCTACCAAATGGCACAGCTATCTTTGCCTACCTTTGTTCCAAATGATCATTCTTGGGCCTTATTTTCCTGACTGTTTTTCCTAGAAACTAGATTTCCTAGAAGTTAGATTTTTTTTGGATCATTCCATTTCACTTATTAGTTCGATTCCCTCATTAAAAAATCTGCACAGGAACAGAAACCAAATACCACATGGTCTCACTTATAACTGGGAGTTACTCTAAGGGTCTGCAGTATAGAATAGTATAGTACGTAGAATATTATAATGAACATTGGGGAGAGTCGGATGGGGAGAGGGGTGTAATGTTATCTATTGGGTACGCTGTGCGTTAGTGTGGGTGACAGGCACACCTAAAGCCCAGACTTCTTCACCACTATACAATGCATCCATGTAACCAAAGACCAAGTCTACCCCTAAAGCTATTGAAATAAAACAAAACCCTAGGTACTGTGATGAATGACTAAAATGGAAAGCAACATAAATAATACATAGGAGAGCCCTTTTCTCATGTCTAGTAGGGAAGACAGATATGTAAGTCAAGACTGTATGGGGTGGTTACATATTATAATAGGAGAGTGTCATACGTATTAATGGCAGAGCAAAGGAGGAGACACAACATGTGAACGGGAGGATGGTAGAATAGGAGTGTGACTTAACCTGATGAAATAGGGAGCAGGAGGAAACTCCAAGCTCTGGAATGGCATGGGAAAAAGCATTATGGGAAGGAACACCATCTGTAGTAGGCAAAGCGATTAATGGTTAGGGCTGGAGCAGTGTGAGATGTTAGTGGGGGAAATGTGAACTTTTGAAATTCTGTACTTAACTCTCATTGTGGCCTCACCACACCTACCACTACTTCTTATTTACTTGTCTAACTTCCTCACCAGACAACAAGTCCTTCGGGGGCACTTAAGTCTCTTTTAGTGCTGTATGAACACAGCATCAAGTATAGTCCTTGCTCCGTAGTAGAGAGAGACTCAGTAACTATTTACGGAATGAGTGGATGAAGGAAGGGGGTGAGAACAGCAGGTAGCAGGTGAAGTTACCAAGTAGTTTCCACCAAATGCCAGTGTCTCAGTCCATTTTCTGCTGTTGTGATAGAATCCTACAGACTGGGTGATTTCTAAAGAAAATACATTTATTCAGCTCACTGTTCTGGAGGCTGAGAAGTCTAAGATTGAGGGACCACATCTGGCAAGGGACTTCTTGCTGCGTCACAACATCGCAGAAAGCATCCCATGATGGGGGTGTGGGGAAAGGAGAAGATGAGGGCTGGAACTTCATCCTTTTATCAGAAACCCATTCCCACGATAACTAACCCGCTCTCATGATAAAGACATTAATCTACTCATGAAGGCTTTGCCTCTTAAACGGCCCATCTCATAACACTGACAATGGCAATTACATTTCAATGTGAGTTTTGGAGGGGACTTTCATACTGTAGCAGCTGGTAATACATTTACAACTTTTGCTCAATTTTTATGCCACCATTTTGGAAGCAAGCCACCCTTTTTCCTGGATGCTGCCTGGCCACTGGCTGCCTTCTCTGGGGCCAACTTCTTCAGTGGAGTCAGTTCCTGCCAGACTTATTCCAGCCCTCAAGAGGAGGTCTCTGTCTGGTCAAGACTTCCTTCCTTCTATAATCCTCCCCCATGGCGTCCACTTACGTGATCACAATGCTGAATTATCTTTTTGGCTGAACACAATAAACACTATTGCTCACATAGGTATTATCACTCACATTCTCCTTCATGGTGTTTACCAAACATTTATTCATTCCATAATTATGCCATCAGAAGTTTTGTGTCTGTTGGAATATGAGCTTTGTGAGGACAGGAACACCTGGCTTTTCCCCTCCTGGGTTATTAGTGCCCAGCACAGTGCCAGACATGCTCAGTAATGCTCAGCGACACTTACAGGGCAAATGAATGTAGCAAACACCTAGAGAACTTATTGGCTCTTGTACATATTGTGGTCGTTTCTTATACATTGAACTCTTTTTGTTTCTATGGTTAGATTTTGAATGTTTTGAGGATAAGACTTTCATACCTGTCCCAGGAATGCAGGGCAATGCTGGATTCTCTTGGACTCAATGTTGAAGGACTCAGTTTTATTTTTATAGCCCATGTGGTATCTCTGAGTCTCTCTCCAAGCATTCCCTGTGTTCTCAACACACAGGATTGCTATGTTGTGATCCTGTAGCCCCTGGTGTTCTCCTGGTCGAGTGCCCTCTAATATATAATTAATGACGAATCTCAGCAGTTCACATTTTCAGAAGTCTTTCTAGGCATGATCTCACCACCAGGCTGTGATGCCTCACTGCCAAGAGCCTCCACATGGCCCCAGGGGAGGTCTCTCAGTCCAGCCTGTCTGCAGTTTTGGTGTTCAGTAACATTATGAGCTGGGGGAGGGTACCTGAATCCAATCACTCATTTTTACCCAACCTGAATGAAGTTTTGACTCATAAAATATATATACATTGATTTCAAATGGATATTAAAGTATATACGTCCCAGGCAAGCTTCTAAGAACCTAAAACTCATCAAATGCTGAATCTTAGTTATGATAGCCTGGTTTGCCCAGGGCTCTGCGGTTTCTTGGGAAGTGGGACTTACATTGCTTAAACCAGAGCAGACCTGGGTAGATGGGGATGCTGGGATATCAGTCATCTTAATAGCAATAGAGATTCTGATTGGGGAACGTAGTGGGTACTTCCATTGAAGAAAGTTGCACAGAGTGAGTGGGTGTAGCCTAGTTTATTCACTGGGTTGAAATTGAGGTTGGTTTTGGTAACTGTGTGAGCATGCAATGGGTGTTAGAAGTGCAGGCAGTCTTGTGTATCAGTGGTGCCCTCTCTAAAACTGTATAAGTGATAGTTGGCTGTATTGTTATTTCTAAGACTGAGAAGAATGATGCTAGTTATTTACTGGGTATTGTGTTGAATCTGTAGATTGTCTTTGGTGGGATGGACATCTTAACAATGTTGATTCTTCCCAATCCATGAGCATGGAATATTTTTTCATTTATTTGTATCATCTTTGGTTTCTTTGAGCAGTATTTTGTAGTTTTCATTGTAAAGATCTTTCACTTCTCTGGTTAGGAAGATGCCGAGGTATCTTCATTTTTTTGTGGTTATTGTGAATGGGATTGTGTTTTTTATTTGGTTCTCTGCCTGTTTGTTGTTGGTGTATAAGAATGCAACCGTCTTTTGCACATTTATTTTGTACACTGAGACTTTACCAAAGTCCTTTATCAGTGCAAGGCGGTTTTTGACAGATTCTCTTGAATTTTCAAGGTATAGGATCATATCGTCAGCAAAGAGGGATAACTTGACTTCCTCTTTTCTTATTTGGTTATCCCTGATTTCCTTCCTTTGTCTGATTGCTCTACCTAGAACTTCCAACACTATGTTGAACAGGAGGGCTGAGGGCAGCCTTGTCTTGTTTCTGTTTTCAGGGGAAATGCTTCCAATTTCTGTCCTTAAATCACTCTACAATAAAGATACCTGTGCACACATGTTTATTGCAGCACTCTTCACAGTAGCAAAAACATGGAACCAACCATGCTGCCCATTGAAACTGGACTGGATAAAAAAATGTGGTACATATACACATGGAATATTACACAGCCATAAAGAAGGACAAAACTATGGATTTTGCAGCAACTTGATTGAATTTAGAGTCGATAATACTCACTGATCTATCACCAAAACAAAGAACTGAGTACCGTATGTTCTCACTCATAAGTGGACCCTGAACATTTACCATAATACCATTAGAAAGGGACTGGCAGTAGCTGGAAACTGCTGGGGTGGGGGTGGTGCACATAATATCAATAAGAGTACCTGATCTCAAACCACAAAGTGGGGGACACTTTATGATGACCACTTGTATACCTAATCTTGAATTGTACTCCACATCTTAAAAAAAATAGTTGGGTAACTTTTGGAGTTGCCCTAAATTCTTTAGAAGCATTGGAATCAGGAACTGAAAATATACTGGAAACTCGGTATCTGAGCCTGGGTTCCCCCAGAAGCATATCCTGAGTTGAGGATTCAAGTGCAAGTCACTAAGTTGTGAGAGGAAGGCAAATAGCAGAAAGAGAAGGTAGTCAATGAAGGGTACCTTATTGAGCTGGTTATCAGCTGTGGGTAAATGGAGCTCAGTCCTCAAACTTTTCCCCTAGAGCAGAGTTTCTCAACCGTGGCACTAATGCCATTTTGGGCAGAATAATCCTTTGTTGTATGGAGGCTGCCCTCAGCATTGTAGGCCATTTAGTAGCACCCCTGATCTCTCCAGAGATGTCACATTCCCTTTCCTCCAGTTATGACAATCAAAGATGTCTCCAGAGATCACCAAATGGCCTCTGGAGGTGGGGCAAAATTGCCCTCTATTGATAACCAGTATTCCAGAACACAGTTATCCCACCTCGAGAGTGAGGGAGCTGAGATATTTGTATGCTGAGGGAGACTTTGGAGAAAGCTCCCAACTGCTGGAAGTTGCCTGGTGTGCACTAAGTGGAAAGGCCTGAGGGAGCTGGGTGGGACTCTGGTGGCACCTGCCTCTCTATCTGCTTTAGATATTTGTTATCCCTGCAGACCAGTTTCTTTTTATCCTCTATGTGATGAAATATGACTTTCTACCACTCCTTACCATACATATACAGTCCATCAGTTTTAAAATTTGAATTCCAAGTCCCTAGGACAGACAATTTGATTGACCAGTCTGGGTCAGTTATTCCTTTGGAGCCAATCAGATCCGACCATACAGTACAAATATGGCTTTCAAGGGGCTAACTCCTGTTTCAGTGCAGGACACATGGGTAGCACAAGGAGACTAGATGTCATTATGGGCAGGAGGGATGTGCAATTATTTCAGCCAACATTCATCAGATGTCTCCCAGGTGAGAGGCTACATAAAGGGCACACGGACAAATGACTTGTCAGAATGCCTGGAGAATGTGAGGAGGATACAGAACTTAAAGGTGAAATTGAAGCCACTGGAGTTGATATGCTAGGGAACACTTCGCTCCCAATACCCAGGTGAGTAATTGTGCCAAGGAGAGCAGAAAGAGAAGCTGAGGTACTTGTCTTTCCATGTGTATATTCTTTTATTCTCCACTCTTATTCATTAATTTAACTACCATGAAATATAAAAACTGTATTTCCTTTTTTATACAGAGAGACACATTAATATTTATTATTATATAGATATTGTTACTATATTTTTATAACACAGTTGACTCTCCTTCAAAGCAAATGGCTTCTGTGAGCATAGCATTCATATGCCTTGACTGTTTCTGCCATGTGCACATTCTTTTTTTTCTTCTTTTTTTTGAGTCTCATTCTGTCACCCAGGCTGGAGTGCAGTGGTACGATCACAACTCAATGCAGCCTCAACCCTCTGGTTCTAGCCTCAGCCTCCCAGGTAGCTGTGA
Source organism: Tarsius wallacei (assembly GCA_963574415.1). Lineage (NCBI taxonomy): Eukaryota > Metazoa > Chordata > Mammalia > Primates > Tarsiidae > Tarsius > Tarsius wallacei. The sequence goes on along the minus strand of CAUYQG010211009.1, from coordinate 26,488 downwards.
TTTTAGGTGCCCACCACCACGTCTGGCAAATTTTTTGATTTTTTGTAGAGAGGATGCCTAGTGCTATGTTGCCCAGGCAGGTCTTGAACTCCTAGGCTTAAGCAATCTTCCTGCCTTGGCCTTTCAGTGTGCTGGGATTACAGGCATGAGCCACCATGCTCGGCCTCATGTTCATATTCTTTATGGTAAAACAGCAAAGTGGTTATTTTAGTGGGTTAGGCAGTTTTCTAGCTAGACCTCAAGATGAATTTATGCCTAACTATCAAATTCCATCTGGCCTTCTCTTGTCTTCAATGGGGATTGCAAGATTTGATGTTAGGTTGACTGCCAGGGCAAAGGAGGGGAGTAACGTGACATGGTGGGGAGGGGAGAAATGTCTGTCCGACGGCCTGTGGCAGTAAAGGAAAGGCAGGAACATGGGAAAATTTTCTTGCTAGTCCTTCCCATTGCGGCCCTATTCTTTTTTCAAACAATAAAGACACAAAACAAACAAAAATGGGAAACAGAATGGTTCTTTATCAGACTGTGGCAAAAGAGGTTCTTTGCCTTTGGTGAGCCTGATTTTCTGGAAAGGTGGGTTATCACATACCTTGTGAGTCCTTAAGATCCCTCTGGATGAGGAGAGAAGCATCCTAGCAGATAGTAGCAGACATAGGACACGGCTTTTTAGAGTATGTGTGTATTAGGGGCAGCTTTCTGGAGATAATGATAGAGGTCATGGGGGCTTTTGGCCATAGCACCTCAAAGGGGACTGTGGCTTTTCACAGCTCAAGGAGGCTCTAGCCACATAGAATGCAGTGTGACGGCTGCATCTGGAATTGTGTAGCAGCAGCCCTGCCATGTCACTGCTGGCTCCTTTTGCAAAGAAGAATCACTTCCCAAAATGCGATGGAACTTCTGCCCTGTTGTAGCTCTTAGCTTCTTCTGTCACTTCCCCAGCCTGGCTGTGGCAGGGAAAAGAGAGCTACCATCTAATTAGCTAGGGTCCTTCTGACCTCCCAGAGGGTGGTTGATTTGTTTGTGGTAGTGGTTCTTCCTAAACCTGAGACTTCATCAGGCTTAGAAGAAAGTAGAAAGCATGACAGGGCAACATAGAGATGAATAATCACTTTCCTAAACAGAGGGATGTGGTATCCATGAGAATGCACCTTTCTTGAAGACTGCCATCCATGAGGGGGTAATTGACCAAGGGCCTTCATTACTGGACCCTTCTGGCACATCCATCCCCACATTCATGCTGAGGTCACGATTCCCAGACTGCTCCCAGCCAATGACCAAGTGGGGAGGGATACCGAGTCAGGGATACCATTCCTGGGAGTCATGTATAACCTTTGACAGTTGATGTTGGCTCTGTAGCTTCCTGACTGTCTTGCTGAATCTTCACCCAGCCACCTTTCTGTCCCTGTTTTCTTTACTGGGGGCCAGACTTGCCTGGTTACCTGGTGGTTCTCTCAGCTCTCCCTAGCTCCCTCTCCATCTCTTCTCTTAAGGGCTTTTCTCCTAATAAAATCCCTGCTTGTGTGATCCCACCTTGGCATCTACTTTTCAGTGGGCCCAGGCAAACACAGATGACCATATAATTGATACTTGAAACTAAGGCATGTTTGGAATGAAACAATAATGATAATATTAAGAATAACCATAGTAAACCAGGGCTGGCCTAGGGAAATATAAGCAAAATTTTTTTTGGAGAAATCCTGGTGACTTCGATTGAGATTCCTAGACACAAGAGAGGCTGATAAGTGGCACTTGGCTTGGTAAACTCAACTCATTTAATTCCAGAAAATGATCACTTCTGTTTGACTTAGAATGACTCTATGTGCCAAGTGAGAGGCTGGGCGTAGGCAGGTAAGTCGTAGTCTGTCCTCAAGTGGTTGATGGTCTAGAGAAGAGTCACATGATTTGATAATTTTACTAAAATATGATTCTTATATGATAAAGAGTTGACAATGGGACCAGTTCAGCTGTATAAAGACAGGAGCCAGCTCCACCGGATAGTTTTTAGTACCTTCCTAAAGTCAATGCTGGTGCAGGGAAGGGCCTGGGTGGGCTTTGGGGGCCTTGTTTGTGCCAGTGGAGGGATAAGAAGGACAGGGATGCAAGTAAGGTGAGGAAGCCTTCTGGTCTATCTCTAGGATGAAGTGCATTGTACCCTCCAGCACTTTTTTTTTCCCTTTTTTAATTAGCAAGAAAGCAGATTCCCTGCACACTCTTCAATACATGGCAGAAAAACAACTCTGTAATACACACAGTGATTAGATTCAATGTGTATTTTCTAAGGAATTCCCACCATATGTCCATGTGCACAAAATCAAATTATCTGAGTGACGATGAGCTCTTCAAGGAGCTTGCATTTGGCAAATTCTGGCTGAGCAAAACTTCCTCATACAAGCAGACTGGTTATCGGCCTCCTCTGGACTCTGTTTGAAACACCTCTCTTCTGAAACAGCTGGTGCCACCAGGTGTTTTTTTGGCAAAGTTGCTCTTTCTACAAGTGTGGCTGGGAAAGAACACAGCGCTATGAGAAAACAGCAACAACAAAACAGAAAACCCTCGAACAACAACAACAACAACAACAAACCACTTGAATAAACAGATGCCTGGTTTATGCCTCTGGCCTTTTCCTTGGCTTCATGATGCCTGACAAAAAGTGAGTTGAAAGTGACGGCTGGGTTAAAAGGAGGCCAGCAGTATGTCACCTGATCAAGCCGAGTCCTCTGGGGATGGCAAAGGCATTTAGCTCCAAGCCCCGTGAAACAGCAAGGCAAGAGTCCTTGTAGCTCTGGCTGCTCCTCCCTCCTCCTCCTCCTTTCCACATGATTCAATTTCATGCCATTTGCAGTTGTGAGACAAAAGGCTGTTCCAAATTTGCAGACCCCCATCCTGAAGTCCCCTTGGTAAGCCCAGGGAAGGAGGCCCAGCAGCCTCATGAATTTCTCTGGCCACCGGCAGCCCGTGCTGATGTTTGAGGGCTAGAATCTAATTTGTTTTCAACTTTTAACCCTGATGGGTAGGGAATCTCTTGAATTTGGGGAAAAAAAAGAAAGGCAAAAGCTTCTTGAAGCCCATGGTTTGTTTTTCTGCACTGCAGGGGAGTAAATAGTATTGGCATCTGCAACTACAGCCAGGTGAGCAGGTGCTGTAAATGGCCTCAGCAAAGCAGACTTGCCTTACCTGTGGGGCAGAATAGCAGTAAGAATCTCCAAACACCTGGATACCTGTGTGTGTGTTTGGTCAGCACTGTTTGATGCAATACACCTATTGAGATGCTTTATCTACTGCTCAAAACAGTTTTTGAATTCATCAATTTTGATGCCTTTTAGAGCTTCTGCCTTGCTACCTATTTATCATAGGTCTCATTTTCCACCTTAAAATTTTTTTTTTTAAATTTTAAAGATGTGGGGTACAATTCAGGGTTAGGAGTACAAATGTTCATTATACAGGTACCCTTCCTTGTTAATGAGGTGTGATTCCTCTTCCCCTGGCAGTTTCCCACTACTGCCAATTCTACCCTCCCTTCCCTGGCAGTTTCCCGTTACTGCCAATTGCTTTCTTATAGTATTATGATAATTGTTCAAGGTCCGCTTATGAGTGAGAATATGTGATACTCAGTTCTGTTTCACTCAGTATTATAGACTCTAAGTCCATTCAAGTTGCTGTGAAGTTCATAATTTTGTCCTTTTTATGGCTGTGTAATATGCCATCATGTATATGTACCACATTTTTTTAATCCAGTCCTCTTTCGATAGGCAGCGTGGTTGGTTGCATGTTTTTGCTATTGTGAATAGTGTTGCAATAAACATGCATGTGCAGGTATCTTTTTCATAAAGTGATTTGAGTTCCTCTGGGTATGTTCCCAGTAGGGGTATTGCAGGTTCGTATGGGAGGTCAATTTTTAGAACTTTTAAGAATCACCAAACAGTTATCCACAGAGGTTGTACTAGTTTACACTCCCACCAACACTGTGGAAGTGTTCCCTTTTCACTTCATCCTCTCCAGCATCTGTTGTTTTTTGAGTTATTGATGATGGCCATCCTGACAGGAATTAGGTGGTATCTCAGTGTGGTTTTAATTTGCATTTCTTTGATGACTAGTGAGGCTGAGCATTTTTTCATGTATCTGTTGACTGCTCATATATCTTCTTTTGACAGGTGTCTATTCATATCAATACCACCTTCTTTGACATTGGCTTTTATCTAGGTGGATCCTGAATGGATGTGATCCCAGCCTCTGGGGTCCAAGCCAGTACTGTCATGATGAGACAGAGTTTCTTGTAGAACTGTAATGACTCTGGAGTGTGTGTATGTCTTGGTAGTGACAGGGATTAAAGGGTAATTTTTTTGGATCTTTTACTCTGAGCTGTTATCCAAAAACACTTTAAGATGGGATCCTAGCTCATAGGAACTTACATAAAAATGAAATAGCACCGTACTGTCACAATGCTGTTTAATTTCACCAGGATAGGTGATCTCGGCACCATGAGATATTAGACCCTACCAATCAGTTCCATTGTGATGCAGAGAGGTCAAAGCCACAGATCAGGTGCTGATGTGAATGAGAGGAAAGGAAAGGGAGGCAGGAAGTATAAGATACTCCTTCAAAATTTTTTTCAGCTAGTGGAAGGAGATCCCATAGGCCGAATATAAAAGGAAAAATAGAAGAATGGGTTTTTTTGCGGGGAGAGGGTAATGGTAGAAAAGTGAGCAATGAGGGGAAGCCTTAACTTTATTTCTCTTCTTTTTTCCCCCTTTCCCCTTCCTCCCCTGCCCTCTGCTCCCCTCCCTTTCTCTTTCTTCCTCTTTCCTCCCTCTCTCCCAGTTGGCCAAACTCTGGCAGCAAAAGAGAGTATAGTGTGGTAGGAAAAAAATTATTTGTGAAAAGAAGGATTATTTTCTATTTACTATCCTCCATCCATAGATTCTATCTTCTAAAGAGGACAGATCCTACTAAAGTAATACCTTTTGTTTATCAAGTAGAGTGATGGGCGTAAGGATTCATGATTGGATAATCCAGGAGAAAGCTAAATTGCTGGAGATAAAAAAAGGGGAGGGGGCTGGGAACTGGAAATTTCTGGAAGGCAGCAAAGACTCAAGATCCAAGGCTGGGAAATCTACATGGGAGAAAAGTCAAGAGAAAATAGGTAATTGGGATCAAACTGGTTTTTTGGAGGGAGACAAATGAATTTAACCTGGATTTTTGTTAAATTTTACTGGGTGATATGTGACTTGGTCTTCTTCTTCATAGTTCCATAAGATTTTCCACAAAAATCTACATTCATTGCTGATAGTTGGGGGAATGGGGTTTGCCTTTAGGGACTGTGGTGAAGTGCCAAGTCCTACTCAAAAGCAGATAGGAAAGCAACAACAGAAGACACCCATTATATCCTGGAGGATGCTTTTGGCTACAAGTGCCCTAAAAAAAAGACAATTTATGGTTAAAAAGAAGTCTAGAGTCAGGTGCTTCCAGGATGGGTTGAACCCATTTAATATGCCCTGATACTGGCTTAGTGTCTCTGGTATTCTCTTTATCTGCTCCTCATAGCTGCAAGATGTCTGCTTCAGTCTAGTCACCAAGGCTGAAACTTGAGGGCAAAGTGAGCCTCTCTTATTTCAATAGGGGGGAAAATTCTTCTCCAGATGTCCCTCACAGTTGTCCCTATGCACCTCATGGCCAGCAGTGGATCTCATGATCATTCTGGCTGCAAGGGAGGCTTCAAAATTATCTGGCTTTTTCTTCTTCTATGGTGAGACTGTGCAAAAGATTAAGGTGTTTGGAAATGACCACTGGGAGCCACTGTTGTTTGCCATGCAGGTATTTGTAGATGCTATAAATCCTTCGAGAAGAAACTGACACAAAGGCAAATACTCAAGAATATGAGGGGGAACCCCCCAAAAACCCTCTGGAATTTATTTATAAAAAATTGTGCATTTTTTCTTATATGTTTAAACTTCAGTCACTTTCAAAATACTCTCCAATTGGTGTAATACATCTGTTAAGATGCTTTTTCCACTGCTCAAAAACAGTTTTTTAACTTGTCAGTTTTTATGCCTTTTAGTTCTTTCTGCTGTTTTTAGTTTCACTTCTTCCACATTGGCAAAACATTTCCCTTTGAGGAGTTTTTTCAACTTGGGAAACAAAAAACAAGTTGCTCAGGGTGAGATCTGAGATCTGGTGAATAGGGAGGGCAGGGCATGGGGTCATGCCATTTTTGGTCAAAAACTGAACACTCAGTGCAGTGTGGGCAGATGCGGTGTGGGCAGGTGCACTCATAAATCACCCATCATGAAATAAGCAAACATGTTGAAAGAATCTCCAAAAAAAAAAATTCACTGAAGCCAAACATAGCTTCTCACAAAAATGCTAGCTGGTACACTGATGCCAGTGGGTTCCTAGAACATTTCCCTAGTGAGGAAAGCCTATACTACAAGAGACCCACCCTCGAAAAGATAATTCAGAGGTTTTTTGGGTCCTCCTTGTAGGTCTTTTGCATTTTTAATAATAATGGATTTTCCCCCCCACATCTTCCAGTGCCTGATTTCTTCATGAGATTACCTCTAAAGTTTTGGGAGATTTTAAAATTTGTATCCTGGTCCTTGCAAAGTGATTGAACTTTAGAAAAAATAATGTCATTTTCTTTATTCTTTTTCTTTTTTTTTTAGATTCAGGTGGTACACGTGCATGTTCATTACATAGACATATTGAGTAGTGGTGAAGATTGGGTCTCGGGTAGCCCATTCCCCAGATAGTGAACATTGTTTCCCATAGATAATTTCTGGACCCTAACCTCCTGCACCTTCCCCTTTATTGGTATCCCAAATGTCTATTTTTCCCTCTTTGTAACCATTTAGCTCCCATTTATGAGTGAGAATATGTGGTGTTTGGTTTTCTGTTTCTGAGTCAGTAAGGGACACGATTTCATTCTTTTTTTTATGGCTGTGTAGTATTCATATATATCTCACATTTTCTTTACCAGCCAATTGTTGGTGGGCACTTAGGTTGGTTCTATGATTGTGCTACTGTGAATTGTACTGCAGTGAACATACAAATACAGGTATCTTTTTATATATTTATTTAATTTTATTTATTTTCCTTTGGGTAGATCCCTAGTCGTGGGATTACTGGGTCAAATGGTAATTCCGTTTTTAGTTTTCTGAGAAATCTTCATACTGTTTTCCATAGAGGCTGGACTAATTTACAATCCCACCAACAGTGGGTGAGTGTTCTCTTTTCTCTGCTACTGTGCCAACATCTGTTGTTCTTTGACTTCCTAATAATAGCCATTCTGACTTGTGTAAAGTGAAATCTCATTGTGGTTTTAATTTGCATTTTTTTGATGATTAGTGATGTTGAGCATTTTCTCATGTTTATTGACAACTTGTGTGTCTTCTTTGAGAAGTGTCTATTCATGTCCTTTGCCTACCTTTTGATGGGATTGCTTTTTTCATATTGAGTTGTTTGAGTTCCTTGTAGATTCTGAATATTACCCCTTTGTCTGAGACATAATTTGCAAATATCTTCTACCATTCAGTAGGCTTTCTGTTCATTCTGTTGATTATTTCTTTTGCTGTGCAGAAGCTTTTTCACTTTTTTTTTTCACTATACTGGAATATATGTCACCAAATTGTAAGAAGGCACAGCACCCATTTCAAGGTGGTCAGTGTGGCCCAGGGATAAGAAACTTAGTTTTGTGATTGAGTGTTGTTATAGCACCAGGATCTTGGTTTCTAAATGAGAGTTTCCTATACCTTGCTTTGTCTTTTTGTTAAGATAAATGACTTTATTAGAGGGACAAATTCACTTTCCATGAGTCTTCCTTGCCAGTAGAAGGCTGCTAGCTGCATGGGTCTTTTAAAGAGGGCCAATTGCTGATAGTAAAAAGTCATTTAACAGGACACCCTTAAGAAAGTTTTCCAGACTCAAGAAGATTGAGTGCTGTGTGTAGTGGTCACCTTCAGAAGTTACTAGTTTATGTTCTTATGATGTATCAGTTAACCCTGAACTCTGGTGAGTCATATAACTCTTGCAGCATTTCCACTCCTGCTGGGTAAGTGTAAATCTTGCTGGTAATAACTTCTCTATCCGTTGGCCTGTTCCCAACCTCTGTGTGGGCAGTGTGGAAGCAAACATTCACTCTTGTCTTCTGAGTGTTTCCTGGACCTTGGGAAGTGCATCTTTCAGGTACAAACAACTAATCATCAACCTTGGATTACCCTGTTCAGTATTTATTTTAAGTACTTCTATTTTTAAAAATATTTGAGCAAAGCTGTGTTTAGAGGGATTTGGTGGAGGGAGATAGTACGTGTCACCTCTTTCAGGTTGTCCTCCTCCTGACTCAGGCTCATTTTGCTCTGTGTACAATGGGGAACAGGGAAGGCACCACTCATGCTTTGTGTCTCCTTTGGGCTCCCACCTATTTGTGCAAGGGGAGGACAGTCAGCCTGTCTTTCAGCAAAACACTGTTCTTTAGAGGAACCATCCATTTGCCTACAATGAGGCCATGTTTGCAAGGGCACTGATTCCAGGAAAAGCAGGGATGTGGGCAAGTCAGTGCAGAGGAAAGAACTTGGCACTGGGTGTTTAGATGTAAATTGTGTCATCTGCTGTCTTGGGCCTTAGCTGGTTGTGTCTTCTAAGGATGAGTGCTGTGCCTTCATAATTTCCATTGTGCCTGTGCCCAGAGCACATTAAATTTTTGTTGCCTGAGTTGATCTCATGAAAGTTTCCTTAATCTTTCAGTTTTCTGTTCAGTCAGTTTTCTCCTTTGAAAATTGAAAGGATGTCTGTCTTGGAGGAAGAGGACTAAACACAACAAGTTAGCATAAAAGCACTTGTCATAGTTCCTGGCATGTAATAGATATTGCAGATATACAATGTCTTACTTTTCTCTTTCTTTGTTGTCTTCCATTCACTGCCTCTCCTCTCCTCAGTGACAGCCTCTGACCAGTCCTTTCAGGTCCTCTGATCCCTTCTCCTTTTCCCCTTGTTTCATTGATCTTGTACTTGGGAAAGCATCTGAGATTCATTCATACTGAGGTGTAGGTTTCTGAAAGTGATTGAGCCTGTGCTACGGGAGGTATGAAGTTAGCCTAGGGATGTGGCAGAGAGAGGAGGGGGCAGGGATGATGTGGGGAAAGGAGGAAGTAACATTTGCTTTGCAGATATGCGTGTGTTGGGGGAAGCATGTGGAGGCTGGCAATCTTCTCAAACACCTTGTATTAGGGCTCCAATAGATCCGGCAACCTCTTGTCTCATATGGAGAAGGACGTTTGAACAATCCAGGGTCTACAGAGGCATGCCTATAAAGACCAAGACTTTTTAGTTTGCAAGGTAAGTGATGAAAGGGAAAGGATTAAAATTTTATGAAATCAAGTAAGCCTGGGGCTCTCCTGAATACTGCTGGTTGACTTAAAGGATACATCACATCTATGAGGTGGTCCAGGATCAGGCTATAAATAGGCCTGAGAAGCACATAATTATGTCATGGAAAATGAATCCTTAAGGGGAACCTTTCAGTACATGCTAAGGTTATGAGGTTGACATCACAGGGGGAAGGTAATGTCCTCTCACCTATTAAACTTGATGCTCTGTCAGAGACACTATGAGAATGTATGGACACGCAGATTAGATTTTAGATGTAGAGGAAGAAGACTCAAGTTTTTTCTATTTACCTTTAAATTTTTTGCATTTATTTATGGTCTATAAGTAAGTGCAGTTAGTCTAAATGAATTGCATTGCTTACAGTCTGTAATCTTCTTTTTTTTTTTTTTTTGAGTTGGGTTTTACTCTGTTGTATAGGTTGGTTGCCACAGCGAACTGTAGGCTTGACCTCCTGGTGAGCCTTCCACTAAGTACTAACACTACAGGCACATGCCACAACGTCTGGCTAAGTTTTTGATTTTTCTCTTTCTCTTTTTTAGTGATGATGTCTTGTTATGTTGCCCAGGCTGGTCTCGAACCCCTGGGCTCAAGCAGTCTACTAGCCTTGGCCTTTCAAAGTGCTAGGATTACAGGTGTGAGCCATTGTGGCTGGCCCAGTCTGTAATCTTCTAAACCTGGAAAAGCTTTTCTCTATTAAGAAAAAACTTTTATTTATACTTTTTTTTTTTTACAAGCACACATTGAGTGCTTACTCGAGGCCAAACACTGTGAGCAATGGTTCACTCTAGTCAACAACAGAAATGAAATGTGGTCCCTACTATCCAAGGCTCTCAAGGTCTAGGGTTAGAGGTCGATGTGGACCCAGCTCATATGCCAGGCCAGACTCTATGGTGAACATGCAGGGTAGGAAAGGGCAGGGGGCAGAGGCGGGTAAACCTCCATGTGTGTCTGGCTATGTTAACACTTTCCTAATTAAAAAACTGAATTGGGGAAGGTATTGCTTTATCTCATTTCTTCCTAATAACAACCTTCTGAGATAGATATCTATGTTACCTCCATTTTATAGATGGACTAAAGCTCAGGTAGTTTTTACACTTTCCCTAAAGGGCATAGCTAAAAGTGGCAGAGTTGGAACCCAAACCCGGATCTGCGTAATTTCCAATCCGTGCCCTGTGTACTGGCACATGTGTTAGAAATTATACATTTACTTTTGAGGACACTATCCCTTAAATTAATTTCTTAAAATCCTTTTCACTATGTCTAAAACTTACATGTCTAGTTTGACAACTAGTTGTAAAGGAAATCCCACGAGTACGTCAGATAAAAAAGAAAAGAACCCTGCCAGAACCCCAGAACCTGTGTTTCTTCCCAGTCACAACCATGCCCTTGCCCTAGAGGAAACTATTCTGAGTTTGTGGTATTACTTGACACAGAGGTTACCAGTTGGAAAAAATAATTGAAATCTTTTTTGATAAAAATGATGAATTCTGGCTCCTAAGTTTGTTCTGGTTGGCTTTCCTGCCTAAAGTCTGACTTTATGGGGTACATCCTGCAGGAGGATCCCTAGGCCAGTGGAGGAGAGATTTGGGTCAGATGGGCCGTTTGAGACCCATCGTGTTCAACCAGGTGAGTCCTGACTGCTCTGGGTGTGGATAGGGCCAACCTCTGGTATCAGAGGATGCTTCAGGGACTGTGGAGGAAACACAGATCCTTCGAAATAACTAGTCAGAAGATAACAGCAATATTATCATTTTAGTTTTACACGTATGAAGAAAACCACCATGGATAAAGTGAGTAAAATAACAATCACTGCAACATGAGGTGTCCCAGTTTCTAAAAAAAATAGGTCTACCCCTTACCCCCATCCAGACAGCCACAGCACTTTGGGGTGAAGCTGATCTTCCAGAGGAGCTGTCTTACCCCATTTGGTCCCTGAATGGAAATCAGTGAGGTGTCTGAATACGCTGTCCTCAGCTATGCAGACCTGCTCTGAGGGTGCATAGCCCTTCCTCAGGCCGCTCTGGGGGTCCAGCAAGGAAAAAAAAAGACATTTTCTTGGCACGTGGCCCACTTATTACTTCACACTCTGGGCATGCTGTTATGTCAGACTCTACCCCAAAGCCTTTGCAAAAGGATGAAGCCAACCCCAGGAAGCCTGGGAGTCTAGGGGAGATGCGGTCAGTTCTAGTTTTGGAAGAGAGGTTGGGCTCCAAGGCAGGGGCTGCATTTCTGACTCCTAGTGGAAAAGACTCAACCCAGCACCTTCTGTTTACATCCTGGAAGAGGCGGGGAAGATGGATGGGTGGTGTGCTGGGCCACATCTGCCGTAGTAGTGGTGCTCCCCCCCCCCTCTTAATGTAATTTGAGAAGCGTGGTTCTGGCAGCCTGCTCTGGGCCTGCACGAGCGAGCTGTGAGGAGGCAGGGTGGGGGCCGCAGCTTTGCCAGCGATCGGGGCTGGACCTGTTCCTCGGCGTGTGCCTGGATGTGATTTGCTTCCCTCAGTACCAGACCGCGGGCTTCGTGTGAACTGACAAAAAATAAGAAACCACCAGCAGAAAGCGTCTCGTTTGGCTCTTTTCCAGACATCGTCCTTGTGAGCTCAGCGGGGCTCTGACATCCTGCTGTTTTGTGGATTCAAGGAAGAAAAGTCAGGGCGCAACCTGCCTTGTTCCAGAAAGAATTTAAGGCCATTTGGAAAAACGCACATGACCCAATAAGATGGCACATGACAGTCCATAAATAATGTGGTGAAGGTAGTTACAGGAAGAAACATGGGATAAAGTTAATTACTGGTAGAAGTAAGAAGTGAAGAGCCACAAAGTCCTTGGCTTTTTAAAATAAGTGCTGTTAAAATGGAGGGACAATAATATGTACCTCAAAGGGTTATTGTGAGGATGAAGTGAGTTTAAATGGAAGAGCTTAACATGATATCCTAGCACAGTTAGTACGCCACACATGTTAGCTGACATTATTGCAGCGATGGTATGATTATTTCTTTTTCTTTTGAATCAGAGTCTCATTCTGTTGCCCAGGCTGGAGTGCAGTGGCAGTGCTGTTCACGGCCACGGCAGCCTCGATCTGCTGGGCTCAAGCGATCCTTCTACCTCGGTCTTCCAAGTAGCTGGAACTACAGGCATGTGCCACCACGCCTAGCTAATTTTTCTGATTTATTGTAGAGATGAGGTCTCACCAAGTTGCCCAGGCTGGTCTTGAACTCCTGGGCTCAAGCAATCCTCTTGCTTCAGCCTCCCAAGGTGCTGGGATTATAGGTGTGAGCCACCGTGCCCAGCCATGTATATGATTATTTCTATTGTGAGGCACTTCTAGGTGGCAGTCTTGCCTAGTGGTTCTGTTGAGTGTAGACTTGAATCCAACTCTGGATATTCTGCTTCAGTTTTCATATCTGTCACATGGAGATGACAGGACCTACCTCATAGCGCTGTTATGAAAGAAACAGGAATGTCATGTTGTCTTAGCTTGACTGACATAACAAAATATCATAGACTGGGTGGCTTAAACAAACAAACTTTCTCACAGTTCTGGAGACTGGGATATCCAAGATCAAGGTGCCAGCAAGGTAGGTTTCATTCTGAGACTTCTTCTTTTGGTTTGTAGGTGGCTACCATCTCTCTGTGTATGCACACGACTCCTTTGTGCACAGTGGAGGGTGAGATATAAAGCTCTGGTGTCTCTTTTTATAAGAACACTAATCCCATCGTAAGAGTCTCACCCTTAGGAATTCACCTAACCCTAACTACCTCCCAAGGCCCCTGTCTCCAAATGTGATCACATGGGAATTAGGGCTTTAACAGATAACATTCAGTTCACAACAGTCCCCAGAGTCTCTGAAGCCATTCTCCACCACTAGAAGAACCAGGAACCCCACCTCTGTTAGTCAATGATAATGACTTTGAGTCCTCACTCAACCTGCAATTCCACTATCTTCCAACTGGCTTTAAAGGACTCAGGAGTAGGGTGTCCTGAACCTCTGCCCTCAGCTTTATTCTTTCATTTATTTTGTTTTACTGTCTTAGCGATTAGGAGTTCATCAAATATTGCATGAACACCTGTGTATAATATCATGCATCGTTTTGATTTTCCGTACACACTCAGGAACTAATTTGAGATAAGAGAGACTAAGGGTGCTAAAAAGCTTAGTACGTCTCTCCCATATCCCACTCCTGTCCAGGGATGCTTTGGTCTGAATTTTCCCCAGAGAAGATTCTAACTCATGGGTGTGATTTTCAAAATATTTACCAACCAACCAACCAAAAACCAAACAACCAGATAGCACTTCATGATGGCTGGCCTGGGCCCTGGAGGCTCCTGTTGTGCATAGACCCTTTACTAACCAGGACTGGTCTTTCCATAACAGCCAGTACAGTGCCCAGCTGTGTGCCAACCAAGGCTTGGCCTCGCTCCTGCACAGTTTTGACATTGCAAAGCAGTTCTTTCTGTGGGTTTAGAACCTTGAGACTGTCCCTCAGCACCCAGCCCCTCCCCTGCAGCCCACCCCATCTGCTCGTTTGTCTGATTTGTATGTTACGTGCCTATTACACTAAACAGTAAGCTCCTCTGAGGACTCCAACACAGTTTCAACTACTGCCTGTAGGGCTCAGTCCTGTGCTTTGCACACAGTGGGGCATCAGGCAGCGCTAAGTAAAACCTACCCTAAGCCTTTGCAACCACCCGGATGATCTGGACATGATTGCCTGACGGACACGTGTATGGACTGAAGGTTTGTCTGTAGTATTTTGTTATGGCAACCAGAGTTGACTAAGACAGGCTCACCAGTTTTTTTTTTTTTAATGTGTTGATGGGTCAGGGAAATGTCTTACTGCATTTTCCTCTACCTCCTTTTCCACTTTCCTGTGCTTTTATCCTCATCTTTTCACCTATCAATATCTGATCTTAAAGAAGGGCCTGATGCAATCAACAGCATGAATGTGGGGCCTAACAAAAATGCAAGAAGAACCTTCCCAAAGGGAATTATATTAGAGCAGGCACTAACGTTTTGCCCCCAAATTTTCTAACTGTGGTATGTCAACAAGCATCAGGTCCTTGCAGTCATCTATGGAAAAGCTAAAGCTTGTTTGCCTTATGGCTCTATTGGGCATATAGTTAGCACCCAACAGATGTTTGAGGGTGAATTAACTGAGCATGTCAGTGTCTACTCATCAGTAGCCTAACTAGGGCACTCTGTAGAGGAGAAAGAACATTTCTATGCAGATAGTCTCGACTTGAAGCAACCTCTTAGTAGAAGAAAAATCTAACAGGGGCTTTAGCTTGGTGGTTTTCCCTTGACCCCTTTCAGCCAATTGAGTGATATTAAGAACTTTACACATCGAACTGTGGCCCATGGAATTGAAGAAATCTGAGGAACTGAGGTTTCCCAAACTTGCTTGACCTTCTGTTCTCAGTTGTCTTGCATATTTAAGCATTTATTTTTTCAAAGGCTACTCTTGAAGCCTTTGAAAAAATAAAACACTTTTCAGCATGTCTAAATGCAGAATTCAGCCATAGAAGAAAACAAACACAGCACAATGAACTCTTAAGATGTCTTTCTATCTAAGGATTACTCTCTGATCCAATTTCTCTCTAATGCTTTAATCTTTTTCTGATTAAGAAACAAAACTAGGCCGGGTGCCGTGGCTCACACCTATAATCCCAGTATTTTGGGAGGCCGAGGTGAGAGGATTGCCTGAGCTCATGAGTTCAAGACCAGCCTGGGCAACTTGGTGAGACCTCATCTCTACAATAAATCAAAAAATTAGCTGGGCGTGGTGGCACATGCCTGTAGTTCCAGTTACTTGGAAGGCTGAGGTGGAAGAATCACCTGAGTCCAGCAGATCTAGTCTGTGGTGGCTGTGTGTGTGTCACTTCACCCAGCCTGGGCTACAGGGTGAGACTCCAACTCAAAAACAAAACAAAACAAAACAAAAAATAGGCTCTAAGAAAGGGGGTTGATGGTTTTAAAGTGGCTAGGGTGCCAAGGTTCCAACCAAGTGATCTTCTAGAGACCTAAATGAGCTAAGTAGACTTTTCAAAACATTTCTCTTGGGCATAGGACTTTAAACTTTTCAGAGAGTCTTCCAATCTATTATCTCATTTGTCTTAATGACAACCTGATGTGGAAGGGCAGAGTCATTTATGACCAGAAGTCCAGAGATGTTGAGTGCTTTTTAGTAGATCCTATAGCAGATTGGGAACAAAAAGAGGGTCTAGAGAGACACTGCTGGGGTGTGAGAGCCTATGAGCTTCAATCCAGGATGACACAAATAACAAGTGTGTTCTTTTGTCCCTGTTTAGACAGGGCACAGGACAGAGCCATGGGAAATGATTGGTGGGAGGGACATTGTTTATCTACGGCGGAGAGATGATGACATAGAGTCTGGGTGGGTTGGGAGTGTCAGATGCCTCAGAATTACCAAAGCATTTCTTTTGTCATTAACAGCAGCAACAAATATTTATTAAGTGCTAACTCTGTAAGGCCCAATGTGGGATGCAACAATAAATAAGACATGATGTTTGTAGTTCATCTGGAGGGGGGTGGGTTAGAGACAACTATTTGAAAAATACAAACATCAACACAAGATGGTATTCAGTGGATGCTGAATGAGTGGAAGAGAAACAAGAACTCAAAGAGTTTGAAAATGAGGGAGAGAAAGTTCTTCTGAGATGGTCAGGGTTGAGGGGGAGGTGTTTCTAGAGATACGATCTCAGGAGGTTCAGAAAAGTAGAGAGAGCATTTATGGTTCAGACAGATACACAAAGGCAAGAGAATACAAGGCTATTTGGGGGGCAGAGACATGAGTAGATAAGCTTGGCAGGAGTAGAGAGCTGATTTAGGAGGAGGAATGGGAAGTCACACTGGAAAGGAAAGTAGAATGGGGCTGGAATGTCAGGCTATGAATGACTTGGGACCTTTTACTATGGGTCATGAAGTACCAGGAAGCATTTCTGAATGACGTGTAAAAGCAGAAAATAGGGGCTAGCCCCTCCTCTGAGAAGACTATCATCACAGTCCTGGCTTCCTAGAGTACATCACAGTTGGGGCTTTCATAAAGCCAGGCACTTGAGCTGCCAGGTACTGTGGTAATTCCTGGAGACCCCAAGGAGTTTTTGGCTCAGTGCCGGTTACTTGGGCCAGAGCAAACTCTTCTTGGCAAAGAAGAGTTACTGCCCATTGTCGACAATCTGACTTCCTTTTTCTATGTCTTATTTCATATCAACTTCCTTTTTATGTTCTTCCTTTACTTCTGTAAATATTAGGTTCCCATTAGGTTCCAGTGAAATCTGTTGGAGCCTTTGAGCCACTGTCTCCTCAAGGTGACTTCAAATACTTCTGGTCTAACTCCAGCATTTTACGTTGATTTTACTGGGCAACCCTTCAGTGGCAACTTTACTTGTTTTGACCCCAAATTATTAATGAATGCTCCATTGTGATGTCCAAGTACTGCATGTATACAGTTTCAATCGTAAGTTTTTAAAGTCTGGAATTTCTGAAATATGTGTTCTATTTTATCCTATTTCTGAAAATGGGATCAGAAGTTGCTCATTTCCACTCTTCAGATATCTCTCCATTTTCACATTCCACTTTG
Source organism: Tarsius wallacei (assembly GCA_963574415.1). Lineage (NCBI taxonomy): Eukaryota > Metazoa > Chordata > Mammalia > Primates > Tarsiidae > Tarsius > Tarsius wallacei. The sequence goes on along the minus strand of CAUYQG010211009.1, from coordinate 9,508 downwards.
GGAACTGACAGTGGCAGATTCTGTTTGTATTGGGTGTAGGTTTGATCTAAAGCTGGAGACTAAAATGTGAAACTCATTTACAGTTAGAAGGAGCATTCTCCTTCTAGTCCTACACTGCTGGGACCTCAGTCTTTTCTTCACCACCATTATCACCACCACCACCACCACCACCACCTTCAGTTTTGAATATCTATTTGCTGGGACATGTACTGAAAAAATATACTAGATGTCTGAAGTTCTAGTATAAAAATGGTCTATACTCATTCTAATAACATTGGAGGGTAGATCTTAATATTCCCGTGATACAGATAAGGAAATTGGAGTCCGATGAAGTGATTTGCCCAAGACTACATAGCTCCTAAGTAGAGATGTGCAGATCTGATTGCAGGTCTGTCCATTTCCAGAGCCGAAGCTGGAGTCAGCACATGACACCCCTATGTGCCTACTTCTTTATAGACACATGTACTGCCGTGGTTTCCTCAATACCTTGCCCTTTAGGTTCATCTTTGGAGAGGGGGCAGACTCGCATCATGATAAGGGTCAAGTCTTTGAGTCAGACAGACACAAGTTTGAATCCTGAATCCACCATTTACTTGCTACTTTAGTGACATTATTTAATCTCTTTGAGGCTTTGTTTCCACATTTGTAAAAAAGAGATAGTTACCATCTCAGAGGACGTTATGAGGTTTCACAGAGACATGGGGAATCCCTAAGGGAGGACCTGGAATAATAGTGTGAGCTCAATAAATGCACTGCTACTCACAAGATCTGGATTCACAGTCTGGTGAATCCCAGTTCGTTGGCCCAGATCCTGTGGTGCCATTTGTTCTCATCCACTTTCCCCTGTTAAGCTCTTCCAACCATCCCCTTGACTTGGTTCTGATTTTTCTCTATTACAGAGACTTTTTTTTTTCTTTTCTGGCTTCCATCTCAGACTATTTCCTACAATCAAACTGAGATATCTTCTAATTCTTTTATATTCTCTTTTGGCTTGAGAGTCACTCAAATGTATAGCACACATGGTTGGTGACTGGCTCAAGGAATTTTTTAAAAAGCAAAAGTTGGACACACACTGTAGGTCATTGGCATGGATTCCTTGCTCTCCAGACTTCTTGGGGAAGTGTGTGTGCTGTGCTTTCCCTAACCCAGGGCTTCCTGGACCATTCACTTCAGCATCATCTGGCAACTTGCTACAGATCAAAATTCTTGGGCTCTACTTTAGAAACTCTGGGGTGTGACCAGTTATTTGTGTTTTAACAAGCACTCCAGGGGATTCTGATGCACATTAATGTTTGAGAATTGGGACCTTGGTTATACATCTCTAGGCTGCCCAGCTACTCCCTTCTTAGGGCTAGCCTTAGCTTGTGGTCAGATATTAGTTACTGGCATTAGCTTGTATGTTGTGATTCCTAAACTTGTGCTGAAATCTTTGATCTGCTAACTCAGTGCTATATACCTTTTATATAGACCAAATTGCTTCACAGAACTGAATTCTTTAAAGAGAGGTTCATTTCTCCTGATTTGAGTTAAATTTAGGTTAATTTCCACTTGTTTCTTCTGAAAAAAAATTATGTAGCCTTTTAATTATTTAGTGTGAGCTACATAGTTTTCTTTTATTATATAGTCCAAATGTCCATTTGTCTTTTGTGTCATCTTTCTCCATTGTATTTAGGGTGCTATTATTGTTATAGTTATTATTTAAGGCATATCTTTATGAAATCTTGCCTGAGAACTATTCTTATGTTATTATGAATGTGGATTATGTTGTGGAGAGGTAAATATATGGACCTAGTGACTCAGAGGGATGGTGTGGACTGTGTTGAAATAGGTTCAAGAAGAGTTAGTGTCGTCAGACTATGAAGCTCTTAAGGAGAAGGAGGGTGCCTTATTTGCCTTTGTGTCTATTATCGAGCACCATGTCTGCCAAATGACTATTGTGCACCTACTATGTAGTAGGATTTGAGGCTTGCGATGATGAACAAAACAGATATGGTTCCTTCCCTCATAGAACTATTGGTCTATTGGTGCTCAGTGAACAAATCATAATTTCATAGCATATAATACATTATATATTATTAAGGAAAACTAAGAGTGTATGGGATTTCTTGGACTCAAGAATTAGGGAGGATTACCTAATGAATTGGATGATGAAACTGGGTTAAAATTACACTTTAACATTTTCTGATAGCAGATGTGACACTACCCTAGTTTGAACTTCTTAGGGAAACTACCACCTGTTGGCAAAGAGATAAAAGTAAGTAGTATTGAGCTAGAGTGCATTTCTCCTAGAGAGTAAACCAAAATAGAGTTTTCTCATCATCCAGAGAGAAACAGATTCAGTAGCGCATTCCACAAGTCTCCAAAGGAGTGATAAAAATCAATTAGAACAAAGAAGAGAAAAAAATCCACCAAACTGCATTGGAACTGGCTGGACTCTTGCCTGTACCACCAAAGTTGACTGCAGCCTCTGGATGCAGTAGGGAAGCATCATCCCAGTGGCCTGGGACTACCTCTTAATCTCCATTGGGGTAGCTAAGAGTGCACACTTGTGTGGTGCTTCAGCTGCTTTCTCCTGCACTACCCCCAAAGGCTCAAAACAGACAGAAAACTTGAGAAATCCCCAGAGTACTGCCCTTGGTCTGGGCTGGCTGGGCATCTCCTTGGAGCAACATTCACCAAGAAGAAACCCTACAGCCACCATTGTAGCCAGCTTTCTCCCACAAGCACCACCTCTTGGCCAGAGGTCAACAGTACAGCACACCACATCAAATATAATACCTCAGCTTTGGAGAAGACCTGATTCCAATGCCAGCTAACAACACTTTCCAAGCCACTCTGGCCACTCACTCAGGATGCCATGAGCTAGTGCATGTATAAGGGCTACCATGTCTGGCAGCTGAGAAACTCACCACACTAAGGCTATATATAACCAAGGGAACCCTACAGAGCCTATGTCAGTCCCTCTGCAAATCTCAAATAGAAAGGAATTTTCTTCTCCCCACTTTTAGTCCAAATGAGAACAAACTAGAAAAAAAATTCTGACAATATGAAAAAACAAAGTTCTCCAACACCCCCAAAAGACTATACCAACTCTTCAGCAATGAGTCCTAACCAAAATGAAGTTTTGGAAATTTTAAACATAGAATTCAAAAGGTTGATGATAAAACTGGTCAACGATCTTCAGGAGAAAGTTGAAAACCAACATAAAGAAATTAAAAGGAAAAACAAAACTATTTAGAACATGGATAAAAAAATATTCAAAGATATAGACACCTTAAAAAAACCCAAACTGAAATGCTGGAAATGAAAGAAGCATTCAGGGAAGTACAAAATTCAGCAGAAAGTTTTAACAATAGACTAGAATAAGCAGAAGAAAGGATCTCAGAATTTGAAGACAGGGCTTTTGAATTATCCCAATCAGACAACAATAAAGAGAAAAGAATCAGGAGAAGGAACAAATATCCAAGAAATGTGGGATTATGTAAAACATCCAAGCCTAAGAATAATAGGTATTCCTGAGGAAGAAGAGAAAGCAACAAGTTTGGAAAACCCATTTGAGGTAATAATGGAGGAATACTTCCATGACCTTGCCAGAGATCTGAAATCCATATACAAAAAGCCCAAAGAACCCCAGAAGATTTATTGCTAAAAGGTCACTCCCAAGGCATATAATTATCAAAGTTAATGCGAAGGAAATAATTTTAAGAGAAGTGAGACAAAAGCATCAAATAACTTACAAAGGTAAACCTATCAGACTAACAGCAGACTTCTCAGAAGAAACTCTACAAGTTGGAAGAGATTGAGGCCCTATCTTCAATCTCTTCAAACAGAATAACTGTCAGCCAAGGATTTTGTGTTCTGCAAAACTAGGTGTCATAAGTGAAGGAGAAATGAAGTCCTTTGCAGACAAACAAATGCTGAGGGAATTTGTCACCACTAAACCGGCTCTACAAGAAGTACTCAAAGAAGTTCTAAATACTGAAACAAAAGATTGAAATATACTAACAGAAAAAGGCTGGAAATCATGAAGTTCACAGGCTTTGTGGAACATTAACATGATAGAGAAAATAAATAAACAGGCTTTGTGGAACATCAACACAATAGAGAAAATAAATAAAGGCAACCACATAACAACCAGCATGATGAATAGAATAGTATCTTAGACATCATTAACTTTCAGTGTAAAGGGTCTCAATGCCTGACTAAAAAGATATAGACTGGCAGAATGGATAACAAAATACAACTCATATATCTGCTGCCTTCAAGGGACCTACTTAACAGAAAGACTCCTGCAGACTCAAGGCAAAGAGGTGGAGAAAAATATTCCATGCAAATGGAAACCAAAAATGAGCAGGAGTAGTCATTCTCTTACCCATTTTATCATTATTAACTTTAAATTAACAACAGTAAAAGAGGACAAAGGTGGTTATTATAAAATGATAAAGGGATCAATCCAATGAGAAGACATAAACATTTAAATATGTGTGTGCCTGTCATCAGAGCCTCCAGCTTTACAAAAGAAATTCTGCTAGACCTAAAAAAAAGAAAAAAAAAAGTTAGACAGCAATACAATAATAGTGGGAGACTTCAACACTCCTTGACAGTAATAGACAGATCATCAAGGCAGAAAGTTAACAAACACCGGTGTTAAACAGGACTCTAGAGGAAATGGGACTAGCAGACATCTACAGACCATTCCATCCCCAAACCATGGAATATACAATTTTCTCATCAGCACATGGAATATTCTTAAAGATAAACCATATAATAGGTCACAAATCAAGTCTCAATAAATTAAAAAAATTGAAATCATATCAAGCATAGTAAAAAAAAGTCATATTACTCAGCACCATGGGGCAGCAGAAATAATGACAATAGTTACAGTGGTAGTCATAGCCAGCAATTGTTGAGTGCTCATAATGTACCAGGCAGGGTGCTAAGTGCTGGGCAGCCCTTATCCTACTAGTCTTATGAGGAGCGGTAAACAACGAATACCATGCTATTCTCCCAGCTCTGCAGTGTGACTCTGTGACTCTGGTAAGTCACTTTGCTTCTCTGGGTCTCAGGGGATTAGAACAAATATTGTCTATGATTTTCAAGTCCATGATACCGTTCTTTTTGCATGACTTATTGACAATTAACAGAGAAATATTCAGCTAGAGATTTAAGGCTTCACCCATTTCTCTCATGCATAACCTTGTAGCATCATGTTTGAGGCATGGATAATGTATGGCGCTATGCCAAGTTTTTCTCATATACTAGGGCATGGTGTACATCTACAGACAATATTTCTTTAACCAGAGCCTGAAGTTAGGACAGTATGTACTTGACTATCTCTAGAACTAGCCTGTTCTTTTATACTGACTTTACCTACCAAACAATTTTACTTTTTATTAATAACAAAGTAATGCGCATTACATGAAAAGAGCATATCACATTATTTTGCTTATAAACAGACTATAGAACGTATGCTAAATTTATGAGACGTGCAACAGAATGTTACAACGTTCTTGAGCCACCACTGTTTTACAAATTTGGCATCTGCAGGCCTCAAAGGGCTGAAATGTTTTAAATTTATTTACACCCTGCAGTTTCCTTAGGGAACTGTTTTCCATAAGCTAATGAGGCGCTGGTGCAAGGCCTCTCTGTTATTCCTGGCAGGAACACTGAGACACATCGCCTGCTGCTCTGCTTTTTTCCTCAGTAGTTCAGTGCAAATAATAAATATGGGGAAATACATCATCCCTTTGAATGTGCGAGCCAAGCTGCAGGGCTGCCAAGGTTAAAACAAAGCAATTGCGAACTTGGAGCTCATTCTTGTCCTGTACCACATGTGCCCGCATTTTAGGGACACCCCAAACCTGGCCTTTATCATATCAATTTACTTACTCTGAGCACAAAGGCAGTCTTTGAAACCTACTCTATAAAATAGGTCTTTCTGAGGAAGTTGCCTTTTTGTGGATTAAATGCTATCCTGAGGTCAGGGGAACTTGTCTTCTAGAACATGGGTCAAATAGTGAGACTGTATTGAGCACCTCCAAGGTGCTGAACCCTGTGTTGATGGAGAGGGAAGCAGAGCATCTTGTCTTTGTGTGTGCTCACTGTTTAAACTGGAGGGGGTGTTTGAGATCATGAAGACTGCTCTTACCAGGACAGCAGCTCTCACTTCCCGACAAAGACCTGGATGCACACTTGGCACACAGTAGGTAGCCAGTGAAGGAGTGAATGAATGGGGGTTGCTGCTTTATATCTGATCTCCACTGAAAGAAATCTAGTACATGGGAGTTAAGTTGGTATTAACATCAGCACAGACCAAGGACTAAACAGAAGTAGGTTAAATATCCTTCCTAGCACCCAAACCCAGTCCCTAAGGCATGTGGATATTCCCACCTCCAGTTGTCCTCTGTTATTACCCTTGTCCAGCTTAATCTCAGTGAGATTTAACTGGACATGTTTCTCTCCCCTTCCCTTTTCTGCTTTGTTTTCTCTGCTTGTCACTCAGAGCTGGTTTCTTGAGTTGCGAGAGGCAGTAAAGAGAATTTAAAAAAAAATTCATTTGGTGGTTCAGGAGAAACGAAGCGCTCTTCAATAATTAGGCAGATATTTCTATCTCTGCTATAGTTCTTAGGTGGTCTTAGGTCTGGAGGCAGAGGACAGGCCTGATGATTTTGAAATTCCTTTTCCAGTTCTGGAACCTTACAGGAATGATGCTATCTTTCATGCCTAGGAGACCTTAGTACAACAGTCAGGCGTGATCCTTATCAAGGATATGAAGTGGGTAAAACTTGTCTTATGCTTGCCCACCTCCTCTCATACCCCTCTGCCTCTCCTGCTTAGCTTTCTGATTGCTTCCCCTAGCTGTCCATGATCTATTCTTGGATTTTGCCCTTAGCTGGCTGTCCCTCAAAGTGTTCTTGGAGAGTTAGAATACTAGCTAGTAAGGGCTCAAAGAATTGCTGATGAAAAAAAAAATTAGGGCAACCCCCTCGGGTTCCCTCCCATTGTGGGAGCTTTTCTGTCCTCTCACTAAATCCTGCTTTCAAAAAAAAGGATCAGCAAAAGGGTGAATACGGAAACTAAAGTCCAAGTTCCACTAAAAATTGGATCTATTTGGAGCCTATTCTAGACACAAAGTCAGGTAAGGAATACCCTGGTGTTCATTTCTCCTTTGCTCCTCTGAGATTGTAGACCTGAATGCTGAGAGTTGCTTCATTCTGCTGCAGTTGGGAATAGTCATTTCTACTTACATTCTCCATACAGAAAGATGTTATTGGAGGGAAAACCAGAAACTAGAGGGTGCTGTGAGATAGTTTTTTCTTGTGCTAGGTACTTCACATGTACTAGCTCTATAATTGCACATTTTAGACAACTTTATGAGGTGTTTATTTTTTCACCATTTTAGAGATAATGAAGAAGTTTTGAGAATATAAGTAGTTGCTCCAAGTCACATGGCTAGTATTGACAGAACCAAGATGCATACCCAGGCTGGTATTTTTGCCCCTTATGAAACTGTGGTGCCTTATTCAACCTATCAGGTCTGTGAGTTGTCTGGGCAATTGATTTATTTGTTTTTTTTTTTTTTGAGTTGGAGTCTCACTCTGTCACCCAGACTGGAGTGCAGTGGCCGTTCCTGGCCACTGCAGCCTCGACCTGCTGGGCTCCGGCGGTCCTTCCTCCTCAGCCTTCCAAGTAGCTGGAACTACAGGTGCGTGCTACCATGCCCAGCTAATTTTTTTTTGATTTATTGTAGCGATGAGGTCTCGCCAAGTTGCCCAGGCGGGACTCGAACCCGCGGGCTCAGGCAATCCACTCACCTCAGCCTCCCAAAATGTGGGATTACAGGCTGAGCCACTGAGCCCGGCTTGGGCAATTGATTTAATTCTTCACTGGCCTTTGCAGAGTAGGCCATCTGACTATGCCCCCAGGGACTCATTCTCCAATTGTAGGAAAATCAAGAGCATGACCATGAATAAAGGCTGGATACCCTTCACTTGGACAGAACTCCTGGCCCTGTGCTCCCACAGTTCCAGGCCTCTGTACATATTCTTCCTTCTGTTTGAAATCTTCTCCCTGTCCTGGTCATTGGGAGAATACTAGTCTTCCATAAATCTGCTCCCACAGGACCCTCCCTGTGTGTAACTATAATAATAAGGCTGGCATCTTCCATGCTGTACTGTCCTTATTTGTCTTTACTTAGAATATAAATACTTGAGTTTTATGGAGACCTTCTTAGATTTCATGCCTGGTGTGGCAGATGTTCAATAAGGGATGAATAAGTGAATGAAATAGTGAGAAAAAGTTTTTCTCACTCCTCTCTGTATTTCAGGATAACACACAACTAATTCTTGCCTGTGCATGGGAGAAAGTTGAATCCAGTGGATGTTACTGTCTATGTTAAGGCAAAGGCCAGCAGCAGACTAGAAGTGTCAGGGCATGTTGTTGATGTAAGTTTTGTGCAGTTTTGGCACAGAGAAAGAGTGATGAACAGACTGTCACCTGCTCAATTAGTAGTTCCTGAGACTGGGCATAGTGGCTCATGCCTGTAATCCCAGCGCTTTGGAGGCCAAGGTAAGAAGATTGCTTGAGCCTGGGAGTTCCAGACCAGCTTGAGCAACATAGCAAGACCTCATCTCTATATTAAAAAAAAAGTCAGGTGTGGTGGCGTGCACCAATAGTCTCAGCTACTCAGGAGGCTGAGGCAAAAGAATCACCTAAGCCCAGGAAGTTGAAGCTGCTGTAAGAGGTGATCAAGCCATTGCACTCCAGCCTGGGTAACAGAGTGAGACTGCAACTAAAAAAAATAGCAGTTCCTTTAGGGTAATAAAATCATCCTTAAAATGCCTCCTGGAGGGGTTAAGTCTGTTGATGATTCAGTGATATTAATTTTGCTCATATTAGTTATTGTTATCTTAATCATTACTTAAACATTAGATTCAAACTGCTTTTAGTCTGTCTGAAGCTATCTCTTTGAGGTAAACAAAGTGAGGAATGGATGACTTGGAGTACAAAAGAACCCTGTGGGGGAGGCACTGCTTTAGGGAGACCTCTTCTTCCCATGATGAGTACCCCAATAAGAAGGTTGTGGTCAGCCAGAAGCAACATGAGGTCATGGGTGGGGGGGCTATGATGGGTTAAGAGCTCCAGAGAATGAAACAGGAAGGAAGAAGAGAACTGGAGTCCAATGCTATATTTCTAACAGTGAAGACAACTTTACAAGGGAAGATTCTCCCCCATGGCTGATGACTGGGTCAGAGCAGGCTTGTCAAAGAAATGACAATATTTGTCTGTGACTGTGAATATTGCCTTTGAAGAGAAGGGCTTCTGCTTGGCATAAATGGCACCCAGCGCCTACGAGGTCCTAATGAACATAAAACTAACCTATGCTCAAAGATGCCTCAATTACCTGAAACATAGCTCATCATCATCAGATGACCCAATTAACTGATATGTTTGGGACAATCTTCAGTTAACCAAAAGCAGCAAGAAAAACCAAGCAGAATCTAGGATT
>CAUYQG010211006.1:0-24077 GCA_963574415.1 Tarsius wallacei | reverse complement strand
CCTGGGCAACAGAGTGAGAGACCCTGACTCAACAAACAGATAAAGAAAGAAGTAAATGAAATAAGACAAAACAATGGCGTTCCCAAACCCCAAAGCAAGAAAGCGAAGAGAGTTTGGTCTTTGGTCTGTCCTCTCTAGCATCTGCTAGTGCAATTTCCTAAGGCAGTTGTGTTGTTGGCTTTTTATTCCCTCTTGGGGGGCAAGGAGAGAAAAAGGATGCGGACTCCAAAGGAGAAAGGGAACTGGATGCACAATGGCAGCATGTATTCTTCAGTGGAGAGATGTAGGGGGTGCTGTTGGGGTAACCGACACGAGTGCAGCAGGGCGGGATCTGGTAGGCTGAACCTGGGCTGATGCAGGCGGTCTGCACTGGGCTTGCAAACAGCCAAAAGGTAACTTCGTAGCATCGCAGACTCTGGGACAGTCTGGATGATTTGCAGTTCAATCAGCATGAGTGACTTCAGTCTAAGAAGCGCCCGTAGTGCCAGGCTGAAGTAGAGGGATTACTTGAGCCCAGGAGTTCGAGAACAACCTGGGAAACATAGTAAGACTTCCTCTCTACAAAAAATAAGTTAAAAATTAGCCAGGTATGATGGCTCAGACCTGTAGTCCCAGCAACTCAGGAGGCTGAGGTGGGAGGGTCCCTGGAGCCCAAGAGGTCAAGGCTGCAGTGAGCTATGATCATGCCTCAGTACTCCAGCCTGGGCAACAGAGCAAGACCCTATCGCAAACCTAAGACTGTGCATGATTGCCTATACAATGCACCTAAGGAGATGGTGTCGGGCACAAGCTCCCAACCTACCACAGATGCCCAAGACAGCTGAGACCTCTCATCACACCCAAGCCTTCTACAAGTTCCTACACACAGACAGCTGTAAACTGATGGGGCTTCTTCTTTGACCATAAAGAGCAACATGAAAATTCATAGCACACTTTTAGTAAGTTCTTTACAATCTAATCTTGAGAAATCTAGATTCTTTCCATGTTCTTTGGAATGATAATGAATAATACATGTTTCAGTTAGGACGCATTAGGATGAGCGTGATAGGAAACCTCACTCGGCCGGGCTCGGTGGCTCAGCCTGTCATCCCAGTACTTTGGGAGGCTGAGGCGAGTGGATTGCCTGAGCCCGTGGGTTTGAGACCAGCCCGGGCAACTTGGCGAGACCTCGTCTCTACAATAAATCAAAAAATGTAGCCAGATGTGGTAGCACACGCCTGTAGTTCTGGCTACTTGGAAGGTTGAAAAGGAAGGACCGCCAGAGCCCAGCAGGTCGACGCTGGGGTGGCCGTGAGTATGCCGATGCCCTCCAGCCTTGGTGACAGAGTGAGACTCCAACTCACAAAAAATAAAAAAGGAAAAGAAAACCCCACTCAAAACGACTTGGGATAATATCTCACCTAAAGTTCAAAGGTAGGATAGTTTCAGGTTGGTTCACTCACTTCTCAGTGACATCATTAAGGCACTGAGTTTGGTTTTATTTGGATTGCTTCTTTTTTCTTTCAATTTTTTTGCTTTTTTTTCCTCTGCATGTTGACTTTTGTCCATATATTTCTCATATCCTGTCAAGCTGCAAATGGGTTGCCCAAGTTTTAAGTGCCCCATAAAGATGCAACAGTGTGCTGGGCATGGTGACTCTCACACCTGCAATCCCAGCACTTTGGGAGGTAGGAGTGAGAGGATTGCCTCAGCCCAGGTGTTCAAGACCAGTCTAGGCAACTTGGCAAGACCTTGTCTCTACAGCAAATAAAAAAATTAGCCGGGCATGGTGGAGAAAGCGCCTGTAGCTCCAGCTACCTGGAAGGCTGAGGCGGAAAGATCGCCTGAGCCCAGTGGGTCGAGCCGCAGTGGCCATGAGCTTGCCACTGTACTCCAGCCTGGGCGACAGAGTGAGACTACAACTAAAAAAGGATGCAACAGTGTGAACAAAAGAGAGTTCATTTCCTGTCCTGACTCGCTTCTCATCAGAAGGAAAGTTGCCCAGAACCCCCTAGACTTTCGCTCAGTCTCATACATACTTAGAATTGCTCTGCATTCAATTCTAAGCCGATTCCTAAGACAATTTCTGGCAAGAAAAGTGGACTTACCATAATTGGTTTGACGTAATCAGGATCCACCCTGCTTTGGGCTGGAACCAACCTCCCCTGAAGCATATAAGTCGCCTGATACCTGAACAAAATTGGAATATTGTCAGCAGGAAGAAGGGAGGAATGGCTGGTGGAGAGGCAGCCCATAACATCCGTCGTTGAGAAGAACGTTGGGCATGACTTTCAGACACACCCTGGGCTGCCATCGCCTCTTTTCCTCCCATAATCTACCTGTCACAAGGAAAATGCCCCCCTCTTTCTTTTTGAGTTGGAGTCTCACTCTGTCACCCAGGCTGGAGTGCAGTGGCATGTACACAGCCACCCCAGCGCCGACCTGCAGGGCTCCAGTGATCCTTCTGCCTCTCCTTCCGCCTCAGCCTTCCAAGTGACCAGAACTACAGATGCATGCTACCACGCCCAACTTTTTTTTTCTGTATTGTAGAGATTGTAGATCTCACCAAGTTGCCCAGGCTAGTCTTGAACCTGTGGGCTCAGGCAATCCACTTGCCTCGGCCTCCCAAAGTGCTGGGATGACAGGCTGAGCCACCGAGCCTGGCTGAGAATTGTGTGTGTGTGTGTGTTGGAGTCTCACTCTGTTACCCAGGCTGGAGTGCAGAGACACACTCATGGCCACCACAGCCTCTATCTGCTGGGCTCAAGCGGTCCTTCTGCTTCAACCTTCCAAGTAGCTGGTACTACAGGCATGGGCCATCACGCCAAGCCAAATTTTTTTATTTTTGTTGTAGAGATGAGGTCTTGCCAAGTGGTCCAGTTTGTTCTTAAATCCTGGGCTTGGACAATCCTTTCACCTCTGCCTCCCAAAATGCTGGGATTACAGGTAGGAGCCACCACATCTGGCTATCAGAGAAATTAATGTGAGTTATAGGTGACTCATAATGAAATATGCCACCAGTTGAGAAGCATAGGTTATACCATTGATGATGACGAGATCTTCCAATTATCACTAAGTACCAGCCATGTTCTGTTCTTGTTCTTCTCTTGACCTTGGATGCTTACAGAGTTCCTGGATTTCCAGGAGGCCTTGTTGCGTGACTGAGAATCCTGTTTATCTTCTTGTCATATGTCTCCTTACAATACAGTCCCCCATAATTGAAGTCACCTGAATAACGATGGACTTCTCCCTTCACAGAATCAGTTTAGCCAGGAGGCTCTCAGGTGGGGAGACCTATGGTGAGACCTGTAGATTTTTTTTTGTTTGGTACTCACATAGTTGGTTTATGGTTTTTTTGAATTTTAAATTAGTCTGGGTGCAGTGGTTCATGCCTGTAATCCCAGTACTTTGGGAGGCCAAGGTGGCAGGAGCACTTGAACCCAGGAGTTTAAGACCAGCCTGGGCAACACAGCAAGACCCTATCTCCCCCAAAAAAAAAAAAAAAAAAAAGTTAAAGTCTGGGCTTGGTGACTCAGCCTGTAATCCTAGCACTTTGGGAGGCCGACGCGAGTGGATTGCCTGAGCCCGGGGTTTGAGACCAGCCCGGGCAACTTGGCGACACCTCGTTTCTACAATAAATCAAAAATTAGTTGGGCATGGTAATGCACGCCTATACTTCCAGCTACTTGGAAGACTGAGGCAGAAGGATCACGGAGTCCAGCAGGTTGAGGCTGCGGTGGCCGGGAGCATGCCACTGCACTCCAGTCTGGGCGACAGAGTGAGACTCCAACTCAAAAAAAAAGAGAGATGAAAATTCTTTGATAAAGGGAGAGAACTATCAGCAGATCTGAGACATGAAGCTGGTCCCCAGAGAGAAAACACTCTGAAATTAACTGCCCTGCTCCCTCTCCCCCATGCATCTTGGGAAGCTGGCCAATGCTGATAGGAGAGAAAGAGGAGAGAATAAAACATCCCATTGTTACTCAGTCTAGTCTACAACAATCACTGTGTCACGGGAGCCCCAGTGCACCAGATCTGATTACCCACTGATCGTGATTTCAGCTTGCAGAACAAGCCTGCTCCCATTAGTGACAGTATACAATTACTATCTGATATGCTTTCAGGACCTTACCACAATATTCTTTTCAGGAATTGTTTTCTTCTACCATCCCTGCACACAGACACACACACACACACACACACACACACATCCTGTCTTGATATGCCTGACAGCAGGTGGCCCAAATGCATTCTGGAAACTGACTCAGATAGACTCTGGGGTTTTTTGTTTATTTGTTTTTTGTTTTTGGAGTCGGAGTCTTACTCTGACGCCCAGGCTGGAGTGCAGTGGCACACTCATGGCCACCGCGGCCTCGACCTGCTGGGCTCAGGAGAGCCTTCCACCTCAGCTTTCCAAGTAGCTGGGACTACAGGTGCGTTCCACCACGCCTGGCTAATTTTTAAAATTTATTATAGAGATGAGGTCTCTACATGTTGCCCAAGCTGGTCTTGAACTCCTGGTCTCAGGCAGCCCTCTCACCTCAACCTCCCAAAGTGCTGGGATTACAGATGTGAGCCACCACACCTGGCAGGTTATGACCATTAAAACCCATCTTTTGACCGGGTGTGATGGCTCATGCCTGTAATTCCAGCACTTTGGGAGACCGAAGCAAGAGGATTGCCTGAGCCCAGGGGTTTGCCTGGGCAACTTGGTGAGATCTTGTCTCTACAATAAATCAAAAAATTAGCCGGGTGTGGTAGCACACACCTGTAGTTCCAGCTATGTGGAAGGCTGAATTGGAAGGATCACCTGAGCCCAGCAGGTCGAAGCTGTGGTGTCTGTGAACGTGCCACTGCACTCCAGCCTGGGCAACAGAGTGAGACTCCAACTCAATAGAAAACCAAAACCAAACCAAAAAAAAAAAAATCTTTCCATCTTTCTTGCTGAATATCAGAGCCCACAACTGAAAGAAAGACCAGGAGGGATAGTTTCACCAATTATTTTCAGCAAGTGTCTAATTCCAAATAAAAACAAAACTACTAAACTATACTAACTTCACATTTCAAGATCTCAACCCAGAAATAGCCAACATTCAATATGAACAAAAATGTGCAGAGCATGACACAATGCTGCATGTTGAAATGGGCCATTGAATACAGATTCTTTAGCTTATGAGATGACAGAAATAGTTCTTGAAAATTAGGACAGATCTTTTAAAAATCAGCAGAAAGGGGAGCCAAGTATCTCAGAAATGATTGTGGCCTTCGGAGCAATTTCTATCACTCTGGATTCTGCCACGGGGAAACCAGGTTAGTGTAACAAGATCAGACACTTTGAGTCCAAAGCACCCCTTCAAGCATGGAAGTGCACAAACAATGCTGTGTCCTGACAACCCGAGTAAGTCTTCTGTCTGTTCTACTTTCTGGAAGCCTAACGTACACATCTCAGGAAAATCCCATTGAAAATAGAAGGGCTCATTGTACCTAAAGATTTTTTTTTTTTTTTTTTTTTTTGAGTCAGAGTCTCACTCTGTTGCCCAGGCTGGAGTACAGTAACACATTCATGGCCACCACAGCCTCAACCTGCTGGGCTCAGGCGATCCTTCTGCCTCAGTCTTCCAAGTAGCTGGAACCACAATCATGCACCACCACACCCAGCTACTTTTTTAAAAAATTTATTGCATTTTTGTTGTTGTTGTTGTTTTGAGTTGGAGTCTCACTCTTTCACTCAGGCTGGAGTGCAGTGGCATGCTCACGGTCATCTTAGCCTTGACTTGCTGGGCTCATGTGATCCTTCTGCCTCAGCCTTCCATGTAGCTGGAACCACGGGTGTGTGCCACCACGCCCAGCTAATTTTTTAAAAAAATTTATTGTAGAGATGAGGTCTCACTAAGTTGCCCAGGCTCAGGCAACCCCTGGGCTCAGGCAATCCTCTCACCTCTGCCTTCCAAAGTGCTGAGATTACAGGCATGAGCCACCACATCCAGCACCTAAAGATTTTAAGTACTTGAAATGTAGTCTCCAGAGGAACACAAGAGTTGGACATTTTCTAGAATTTCTCTCTCTTGGTCCTCTCGGAATCCTAAGAAGTACCTGAAAGCAAGGGGATTAGGCAAGAAACTGAACAGAGATATATTCCACAGACACTGGTGTGTTTGCTTCCGTCATTTCCATCAGCTCAATCGAATCAGAATTTCCTGGGCGCCAATTTTGTGCCCAGCACTGTACTATTGGCTACAAAAGAAGCCTACAGCAAAGCCCTTGACCTTAAGAATTCTCCCATCTTGTTGAGTGGACTGACCTATTCTTATGCAGAAATTAGAGAATAACACAAAACAAGAATAAAATTGGACATCAAAATTGGTCTAATCTCTGTCTAGCCTTGCTTCCTTACATATCATTTCACAAATACATTTACTAAATTATAAATAAATAAATTATAATTTAACTATATTAACATCCATCATGGGTCATATTCAAGCATAGCTAAAGTGAGAAGATAGATAATGCCAAGTGTTGCCAAGGATGCAGAACAACTAGACCTCTCATACATCAGTGATGGGCGAATACACTGGTAAAAATCACCTTGAAGGCCAGGCAAGGTGGCTCACGCCTATAATCCCAGAACTTTGGGAGGCCAAGGTGAGAGGATTGCTGAGCTCATGGGCTCAAGACCAGCCTGGGCAACTTGACGAGACCTCATCTCTACAATAATTCCAAAAATTAGCAGGGCATGGTGGTGCACGCCTGTGGTTCCAGCTACTTGGAAGGCTGAGGTGGAAGGATCACCTGAGCCCAGGAAGTTGAGGCTGTGGTGGCCATGAGCATGACACTGCACTCCAGCCTGAGTGACAGAGTGAGACTCCGACTCAAAAAAAAAAAAAACTTATAGCCTGGCAAGACCCCATCTCTACAATAAATCAAAAAATTAGCTAAGTGTGGTGGCGCATGCCTGTAGTTCCAGCTACTTGGAAGGCTGAAGCAGAAGGATGACCTGAGCCCAGCAGGTCGAGGCTGCAGTGGCTGTGAGTGTGCCACTGCACTTCAGCCTGAGGGACAGAGTGAGACTTCAACTAAAAACAAACAAACACACACTTTGGAAAACTGACTGGCAGTATCTGTGCATATATGTATATCCTATGATCCAGCAGTTCTATCCCTGAATTTATATCCAATTGAAATCCATATATCTTTTCACCAAAAGACATGTACTAGAAAGGTCAGAGTAGCACTAGTCCTAATAACCCCAAACTGGAAGCAATCCGAATTCCCATCAGTAGAAGAGTAGAGATATAATATATTCTGGAAATAAAATATTACAGAGTGGTGAGAATAAACAAAACTGCAATCAACAGTATGAATAATTCTTACTAACCATTATGGGAGGCAAAAGAATTCAGAGAAAAAAGACAATTACATACTAGATGACTCATTTATATAAAGCTCAAAAACAGGTCAAACTAATTCATGGTGGCAGAACTCAGGACAGGGGTTACCTTTTTTTTTTTTTTTTTTGAGTTGGAGTCTCACTGTTGCCCAGACTGGAGTGCAGTGGCCGCTCCCGGCCACCACAGCCTCGACCTGCTGGGCTCCGCGATCCTTCTGCCTCAGCCTTCCAAGTAACTGGAACTACAGGCGCGCGCTACCATGCCCGGCTAATTTTTTTGATTTATTGTAGAGATGAGATCTCGCCAAGTTGCCCAGGCGGGTCTCGAACCCGCGGACTCAGGCAATCCACTCACCTCAGCCTCCCAAAGGCGCGGGATTACAGGCTGAGCCACCGAGCCCGGCTAGGGGTTACCTTTGCTTGTGGATAGTAGTTATGGGGACAAGGCAAAAGAAGGACTCTAGGGTGCTGATGATTCTTGATCTGGGAACTGATCACATGAGTGAACTCACTTTGTAAAAATATACTGAGCTCTGCATGATCTACATGCTTTTAAAATGTACGTTATTTATCAGGTCAGGCACGGTGGCTCATGCCTGTAATCCCAGGAATGGGAGGCCGAGGTAGGCGAATGTTTAGCCGGGGAGTTCCAGACCAGCCTAGGCAATATAGTAAGACCACGTCTCTACAAAATAATAATAATAATGATAATAAATTAGTCAGTCATTGTGGTGTGCGCCTGTAGTCCCAGCTATTTGGAAGGCTGAGGCGGGAGATTGTTTGAGTCCAGGAATTCAAGATCAGCTTGGGCAACCTACTGAGACCTTGTCTAGACTCCCAAAAATAAATGAATGAATAAATTGGCCAGTTGTAGTGGTATACATCTGTAATCCCACCTATTTGGGAGGCTGAGATGGGAGGATCACTAGAGCTCAGGAGGTCAAGGCTGCAGTAAACTGTGATCATGTCACTGCACTCCAGTCTGGGTGGCAGAGTGAGGCTCCAATTCTAAATAAATAAATAAATAAATGTTATTTACAGATTTTAAAAAATCCACAGAAGGATCACATTCAAGTAGTTCAAATGCATCATTTCTAAAGATTTCTATTCATGGAGAATTGAAGCCCAGAAGAGTTGTAGAAATTGCCTTCCAACCATCTTTGACTCAGCTCACGAACTTTCTGTTCTTTCACTGATTCTGTAGACAGTTTTAGAAAAAAACATTATTCCTATTACCTCTTTCTTAAAAATATCAAGGTTGTCACTCTCATTCTTCATTCACTATCAAATAGATTTGCCTTTAAGGGGAAACGTGAAACTGTGCAGCAGTCAATGCTTTTGACATTCAGTCCAAATGAAAATTCAAGTTCCTCTCCATTTTCACGGTAGGGAACAAAATCCCCCACCACAAGGAGAGAAGGTATTATTATTGTCCAAACTTACTGTTGTCCCTATATAATAATGAGCCTGATTCTCTGGTAAACCCATGAGAGAAGTTTGGGCTGCCTGGCAGAAACCTGCATGTGGAAACTAAGCTCACAGGAGAAATTACAAGACTTAAGAATATGAGACAGGGCCGGGCACAGTGGCTCACGCTTATAATCCCAGCACTTTGGGAGGCCGAGGTGAGAGGATTGCCTGAGCCCAAGGGTTCGAGACCAGCCTGGGCAACTTGGCGAGACCTCATCTCTATCATAAATCAAAAAATTAGTCAGATGAGGTAGCACGTGCCTGTAGTTCCAGCTATTTGGAAAACTGAGGCAGAAGGATCGCCTAAGCCCAGTTGGTCGAGGCTGCGGTCGCCGGGAATGAGCCTGGTGACAGAGTAAGACTCTGACTAAAAAGAAAAACAGAAAGAAAGAAAAGAGGCCAAAGGACTAAGACCAGTTTAGAGGAGGAACTGGCAGCAAAGGACCTTTCTGCTGTGAGATCACACGGTCAGGCCTCACATCAGACCTTCTGTATTTTGGACAAATGCCACACATTGGCTACAGAGGTGGCTTCACTGTGAAGATGATAAGGTGGTAGACTCCAAAGAGCCTCTCTTAGACAAGCCCCTTCCAAGGCCCTGGGGGCACCCCAGCATTCTTGTCACCCAATTTTTAACTTCTTCTTTAAAAGAACTTTCCCCAAACCTGCCCCTACCCCTGAATGTGTACAAATAACATGGCAAAGTTGCTCTAATCACAAGTCAGGACCGAGAGGTTTGCACACACGCTGCCCTATGATAACCCTGGAGTCCTCCCATCCCGGGCCGATGCCAGATCCCAGGAAGCCCGACACTGACATTTCTCTAACCTGCCCCCCTCCCGTCTCCTCTCCCTACTAGGTCCTGGGCCCAGGATTGCCACAGTCGCCCGGCTAATCTTCCTAGCCTCCTCCTCCATCCCCCGCTGTCTTCCCTGCACCTGTGCAAAGCTCCGCCCACACGAATCCCTGCATGGCTCCGTGTTTTTGCACAGACTGTTCCTTGTGCCTTGAATGGTCTTCCCCCCTTCTCCTGTCAAGCTCTCGCTGATCCCTCATGTCCTGTAAAGCTGGAGCCTGTAAAGGGGAAGTGTTATGAAGGCAATTTGAAAAGGACGACAGGTGCAGAAAGAGAGTGGCTTTGATGGGGCATCGGGGATGGTTTCTCTGAAAGGTCAAGGCTGAATGAATCATGCCCCAGAGGTTGCTCAAAAAACAAGAGCACAGTGGTCCAGCTCTCCAGGAGCTGTGGGTTTGGAAGGAGGCAGATCGGGGCTGGCTGAGGCTTGTTCTCTTGAATAACACTCTTCCGGAAGCCCAGAGCCCAAGTACAGCTTTCCAGCACAGCCCCCAGCCATTGGCCAGGCCTCTGGATGGTGGAACTGGTCTTAGTGTTTACTAAACAAACCGATGTGATTATCCTGTCAAGATCTGAAAGAGAAAGACCAAAAAAATTAGCATAAACACAAGGCCACCTATTCAATTAAAGCTACAAACCAGGGCAGCTAGACAGCTGAATATAAAACAGTCAGGGAGAGTTTTAATACAAGCCAGTTACATAACTGCAGACATGCTTGAAACGCAAACAAAGACGTTCTTATCTCAAGGTTAAGAATGGAGTTAAGACCAGCAACAGTTTCCAAGCGCTTTTCCATTCCTACAAGCTTTCTACTGACAATGAGACTGGGTGGTTGGGGACTCAGGGTGACAGAGGCCTCCACGGCTAGTCATTCCTGTTGGTTCATGAGGACGTTCTCTGGGTGAGGTGTGGCTTCCTACCTGTGAGTCACAGAGCAGGGCTTTCAGAATCTTCACTGTTTCACAACACAAGCACTGTTCCAGTTGGAAGCAACCTTTGAGACCCTATGGCCAGCCCCCTCCTGCTATGGATAGGAAACTTCAGAGGTTGGCCAGGCGTGGTGACTCATGTCTATAATCCCATCACACTGGGAGGCCGAGGCGAGATCATCACTTAAGCCTAGAAGATCAGCCTGGGCAACTTAGCAAGACCCCGTCTCCACAAGAAAAATACAAAAATTAGCTGGCATGGTGGTGTGTGCCGTAGTCCCAGCTATTCAGGAGGCTGAGGTGGAAGGATCGACTGAGTTCAGGAGGTCAAGGCTGCGGTGAGCCATGATCGTGCCACTGCACTCTAGCCTGGGTGACAGAGTGAGACTTCAGCCCAGAAAAAGAAAAGATCATTCAGCCCAGTTACTACAGAACAAGGACTAGAACCTCTGCGGTCCGGGCCAGGGCCACATCCACCTCGCCACTCAGCCGGCATCCTCAGATACCAACCAGTGCTCAGCAGCCCATAGCTGGGGGGCAACTGGTCATGACCTCCCAACAAACATGCCAAGGCTAGACCCAACCTTCCTCACCTGAAGCCTGTCCTTTCTCCCTTTCCTTCCTCTTCTCCTCTTTCTTTTTTCTCCATTTTTCTTCCCCAAACTGCCTCTCTGTCCTCAACTCACGATGCCACAGAGGGACCCCGAGGCATCATTTTCTCCCGCTAGTAGCACTGGGAGGCAGTGTGATATGGAGAGCGAATGTTTCCTCCTCTTTCAACTCCCTCTTCTTCCTCTCTTCTAGCCTGAGCCTTGACCTTCCTGGGGGATCTTCTCCCAGAAATTTTTCCTCCCTGCTAGTAATTGTCACCAAAAGAAAACCGATCATGCTTCAGGCAAAACCCTTCACAAGGTAATTACATTTCTGTAGGGTATTCTTTAAGACCCAGTAATTTTCAATTAGGAACAAAATCCTAGCCAGGAATAGTGGTTCACACCTGTAATCCCAGCATTTTGGAAGGCCACAGCAGGAAGGTTGCTTGAGCCCGGGAGTTCGCGACCAGCCTGGGCAACATAGCAAGACCTCATCTCTACAAAAAAAAAAAAAAAAAAAGATCAAAAATTTAGCCAGGCGTTATGGCACGTGCAGCTATCTGGGAGGCTGAGGTGGAAGGATTGCCTGAGCCCAGGAGGTCGAGGATGCCAAGAGAAAAAAGAAAAGAAACAGTCTTAACAGTGGACAAACTTAAGCAATAAATACTTGGAGACAGGGTCTTCCTGATCCCCTTGGATCATAACTCTGAGGCAGTCCAGTCTATTTTCTGCAGCTCAAAGGGAGCTCGGACCTGCCCAGTTTCCCTATAGCAAAATCAGGGAGCAGGTCCATTCCTAGGCAGGGGAACTCTTCTTTCATGTCACCAATGTTTTCCACACTGTGGCCTGAGGCCACATCCACTAATGCCACCCTCCTTGCTGTCCTCTCTGTTCCCTCTCTTTTGCTGTTGATAAAAGGGAAGAGAAAGATAAAATCCAAACACGGCTCAGAAATGCTGGCACCCAAAAGAGAAGAGGACTACTTCGTAGCCACCTGTGCCAGGGAGGTGGGTGGATGATAGCTTTAAGCCCAGCAGAATGTGGTCCAAGCTGGTTCTACAGACAGCGGGGTGGGTCTCTGCTTGGGAGACCTGTCGGGCCAGGCTGAGTAGGAGGTTGGATCCTTCAGCCTTGGCCGCCTCCCAGAGTGTGGGGATTACTCAACCTCTCAGTGGACGTCCAGGCAGAGCTGGCAGGCCCACTGGAACAGGACAAAGCCTTGCGAGAGAGAGGCTTTTTCCCTGCAACTCTGCCAGCATCTCTAATCATTCTGGCTCTAGGTTTGGGGACTTTAAATGACAAAATGATAGGTTTAAAATTTCTTTTGTAGCTCCGAAGAAAATTGTACGACTCCCCACAGGCTTGAGAATTTTAAAAGTGTTCATTTTGAATAACTGGTTTTTTCAAAACTCTACCATATCAGGAAAGCATGCCAGAGAGAAGGAGGAGGACTCGTGTTTCTGTGGGATCAGGTCCCCAGCAGCTGCCTTTCTCTTTCCTGGGCTGTGATGGTCTTACATTTGCATTGAAATAAAGGGCACTGGCATCAAACTGGGTGGTTGTTGCTGGGTTGTTTTGCATTTTTCCATGATCTGATTTAGAAAGCAACAAGATGCCTGGGGCGGTGGCTTAAGCCTGACATCCCAGCACTTTGGGAGGCCAAGGCGAGAGGATTGCCTGAGCCCCGGGCTTGGAGGATTGCCTGAGCCCCGGGCTTGGAGACCAGCCTGGGCAACTTGGTGAGACCTCATCTCTACAACAAATCAAAAAAATTAACCGGGCGTGGTATCATGCACCTGTAGTTTGAGCTACTTGGAAGGCTGAGGTGGAAGGATCGCCTGAGCCCAGCAGGTCAAGGCTGCGGTGGCCGTGAGCGTGCCGCTGCACTCCAGCCTGGGTGACACAGTGAGACTCCAACTTGGAAGAAAGAAAGAAAGGAAGGAAGGAAGGAAGAAAGGAAGAAACAAGACATTTTTCATAGCTTTGGGCTTCCTCCAAGTGGAATAGTCTTTTAGATCTAGCATCTTTTGGGGTAACAGGCCAGAGAGAAAACTCAGAGTGTACATGAGTGTGTGTGTGTGTGTGTTTACATTTCTGGTGCAGCTTTTAGAACAACTCCAGAGTGAAGCCTCCCCTGGTGTGCCCAATCGGGGCTCTCAGGACGCAAACCCACAGCAAGAGTCCGAGAGGGAGAAGGGAGGGTCAAACCAGGGAGGGAGCCTCCTCTTCAGTGATGTCCGTGGCTTGGACTGGCAACTTCTGGTTGCACTTCCGGAAACCACCCGCTGCCTTTACTGAGAGCAGCCAAAGAAGGGCACCCTAACATGGCCCCATGGCATTTCCCCAGGGATGTAGCTGAAGACATAGTGTTTTCCTTATGCGAGGCCATCTTTCTAAGGATCCTCAGGAGAAGTTTCGTTCTGGTCCCAATACCAAGAATAGACATCCTATTCTTGAACAAGTATGCTACCTTTTGGGATTTTATACACACTCGCAAGTCGTCTTTAGGACCCAGCCACACATTCTAGATGGATCCTGCATGGTTCTATTAGGGTTGCCCTGGAGTGAATTGCTTGCCCAGACTCCCAAATCCCAGTGGACACCTCCCATGGCCAGCCGATCCGTAGCCTAGAACTTCATGAGGCCTGATCCAGCCCAAAAGCAAATCCTTGGACCTGAGTTTCTGTCAACATGTTATTCATTCAACAATAAGTCTTTCATATGGCAAATATGTGTAAAGTGCCTATAATATGGCAGGGTATATGAACATGGCAAGCAAAAAAAAAAGTCCTTATTTTCACAGAGTTTGCCATCTAGTTGGATTTACCCTGCTGGTTGCACTAGAATTTGTATATATGCTAATGAACTTAGCAGATAGCTAAAGTGGAAACCTCAAAAAAAGACCAAAAAACCAAAACAATGCAGATATGAGTCAGAGTGATTAAGAAGGACATTCAGAGGAAGTGAATTACTTTTCTCTCAGCTGTGTGACCATGGGCAAACCACTGCATCTGCTCTTTTATCTAAAAAATGATGATGCCACAGAGGTTTAGAGTAAGAGATAGGTGAAGTAATATGGATAGAGCTCTCTTTTTTTCTTTTGGTTTGAATTGGAGTCTCACTCTGTCACCCAGACTGAAGTGCAGTGGCACGCTCCCAGCCACCGCAGCCTCTACCTGCTGGGCTCCGGCGATCCTTCCACTCAGCCTTCCAAGTAGCTGGAACTACAGGCGTGCAGTACCACGCCCGGCTAATTTTTGTTTTATTGTAGAGACGAGGTCTCGCCAAGTTGCCCAGGCGGGTCTCGAACCCGCGGACTCAGGCAATCCACTCAACTCAGCCTCCCAAAGCACGGGATTACAGGCCGACCCACCGAGCCCGGCTTGGATAGAGCTCTTAATACAGTGCCCGCTCATAGCATATGCTCAATAAACACTAGCTCCTACTACTTTTATCCAAGGAGCACCAAACGGAGATGAGGGGAGGAGAGTTGCCATTCTGTGCCCATGCCCATGGGTGTCACTCCAAGTCCTAATATTTCCAATAGAAACAATATCTAGCCTATCTTGATTGTTTTCTCTTCCACCTCAATACTTTTTTTTTTTTGGTAGAGATGGATCCCAGTGTCTCACTATGTTGCCCAGGCCGGTCACAAATTCCTGGCCTCAAGTAATTCTCCTACCTTGGCCTCCCAAAGTGTTGGATCTACTGGTTTGAGTCACCGTGCCCAGCCTCGTCTCAATAATTTTAATCTCAATCTTCACGTGCATCCTCTGTTTAGGTTAGTTACTCCCATTTGTACTTTCTGGTTTTCATCTTGGCCAGTGTCAGAGAGGTAGCTCAACAGAAACTCCAGGCCTCCTAACTCATATCCCGTGTTTTTTCTGTTATTTGTTTTGAAGGAAGGAGGAAATCTGTTCATTCTTCTCTGTTCCTTTTTGGCAGTAGCGAGCAGTGTCCCTGCCATGGACAAAAGTCTAAACAACATACGTTCTAACCTTAGAGTTCCTTGCCACTGACTGTGGGGTTACTCTCTAAAGTCCCTAGTCAAATGCCTCATCTAAATGACTAACCTGGAATTCCGGGAGGCACGAAAAAGGAAGGAAAAAAGAAAGTTGGGAAAAGCTCCAGAGATGTGGTTTCCCCTTGTTTCACATCTCACCTCAGCAGATGGCTCACTTCTGTTTCAGGGGATTGATCTTAAATGTACCATATGGGCAATGGAAGCCATATGTATTTTAAATCAACAAGATCCTAAAATCCCTGGATCCTGAAAACATAATCTTCTCTCCCTCTGGGCTTCATCATACCATGAGCTCACACCCATTTCTCCATCCATCCCTACCCTTCATGACCTGAAGAACTTTTGTCCAAGGTCAAACACAGAGTAGTTCTATAAACAACATGGTGAGAGGGAATGTCCACATGCCCCAACCCACCCTCATCCTCCCCTTTTAAGGAATTGAGAGATCCTTAAAAGAAACAGCCTTACTGTGTGAAAACAAAGAAGGGAGATGGAGAGATAGCATGCCCATTTCTACTCCTCCAAGGTGATCAGACCAGTGACATAAATAGAAGAGGATTCTACAAGGGTCCAATTCCAAACCCTCATGCCTTTACTCTCTGTTAGAGCACACTCCCAGTGGGGATCCTAGAATGTTAGGGCAGGCCTATTGGGGGTGTGGGGTATTTATGCGATCTGGTGCCACATGAAAGATGCGAAGAATTGCACAGAAGTTAGATTAGAAAATATAGTTTATTTAAAAGTAAATTACAGAGAGAGAGAGAGGGCCTGGCACGGTGGCTCAAGCCTGCAATCCCAGCACTTTGGGAGGCTGGGGCAAGAGGATTGCCTGAGACCAGGGGTTCAAATGCAGCCTGGGCAACTTGGTGAGTCCTCAGCTCTACAATAAATAAAAAAATTAGCCAGGCATGGTGGTGTGCACCTGTAGTTCCAGCTACTTGGCAGGCTGAGACAGAAGGATCGCCTGAGCCCAGCAGGTCAAGGCTGCGGTGACTGTGAGCAGTGTGCCACTGCACTCCAGCCTGGGTGACAGAGTGAGACTCCAACTCAAAAGAGAGAGAGAGAGAGAGAGAGAGAGAGGAGATTCACCATCCCAAGGTAGAGAAGGGGGCCAAATCCAGGAAACATGGCAACAGTCATAGCTCAAAGAGCCCACAGCCACACAAGAGTCTAGTAATGCAATGGTTTAGCAATGTTCTGGCAATGACTGTAGCAATGGCAAATGACTGCTCATGATTGAATGCTTCCCTTTGATGGGGGAAGGTCATTAAGGTGATTGGTTGGTGGTCTGCTCCATGTCATCACAAAGGGGCACGTAAGTGCAGGTACTGATGTCAGGTGATGGACTGCAGACAAATGGGTGGGTTAGTCACATGACTGCTGCCATGGTGGTGGGCTAGATGGGAGAAGACAAAGGGAGGGGTTTTTCCTGCAAGTGACTTAGACATTTCCAATCCACAATCTTCTTTAGCAAAAAAGGCAGTGTTATTATCATTTCTATGGCTTCAGCCAGCTAAGGGGCCTGAAAATTTCTTAGAGATTATTATGTTAAACCATGAATTGAATGATTGGGCTGTCCTGGTCTTGCATCTGATGGAGATTTGCCAAGGGAATGGGGTAGGCTACCATCTTGGCCTGCAGTAGAATGTTTGAATACTTCCTAAAAACTTGCCTATTGGAAATTTATCCATGTATGTCTAACCTGTGCTGGACTCAAAGCGTGTTAGGAGTAAAGTCTAAGCAAAAATGGTTATACAGAGGCAAAAAGATTATGCTAAACTAAGTTTATTCCAGGTTTCTATAGGTACCTCCTTTCACTCTCCATAGACTTTACAGCACAAATGAGTTGAACATACACATCCTCTGTTATCAAATAGACCAACCAAGAGATGGCCAGCCACAGCTGGCTGAGCTCAGATGCCTTGGAGCAGAGGACCTGAGAACTAAAAACCTCCACTCTCTCTCTGTGGTCTGAGGTCAATGGAAGGTTAATGTCAGACGGTCAGTTCCAGGTGCTCTCTGCAAGCACTTGGCAGAACTCTCTGAGTGTGGATCTGAGCCTAGGTATTCAAGTGCAAAGGAAGAAAACAGAACCAGTCCCACACAACAGACCTTGGTGCCCTCCAATTTTACACCATTTCTGCTCTTCTAGTGGTTCTGAAGTTGGTGTGAGACTGTACTGTGGCTTCACTTCTGGTCTGCTAGAAATTGGGTTAGATGGTTCCAGGACCTAGTCTGTAGCCTCTAGGAGCAGGAGCAGCAAAACCCAGCAGGTGTGCTTCAATTTTTTTTTTTTTTTTTTGAGTCAGAGTCTCATTCTGTTTCCCAGACTGGAGTGCAGTGGCCACTCCCGGCCACCGCAGCCCCGACCTGCTGGGCTCCGGTGATCCTTCCCCCTCAGCCTTCCAGGGAACCAGAACTACAAGAGCATGTTATCATGCCCGGCTAATTTTTTGATTTACTGTAGAGATGAGGTCTTGCCAAGTTGCCCAGGTGGGTCTTGAACCCACGGGCTCAGGCAATCCACTCGCCTCTGCCTCCCAAAGTGCTGGGATTACAGGCTGAGCCACCAAGCCCGGCCTTTTTTTTTTTTTTGAGTAGGAGTTTCACTCTGTCACCCAGGCTGGAGTGGCATGCTCACAGCCATACAACCTCGACCTGCTGGGCTCAGGCGATCCTTCTGTCTCAATCCTCCAAGTAGTTGGAACTACAGGCACATACCACCTCACTTGGCTAATTTTTTGATTTATTATAGAGACAAGGTTGCGCCATTTGCTCAGGCTGGTCTCGAACTCCTGGTCTCAGGTAATCCTCTCACCTCTGCCTCCCAAAGTGCTGGGATGACAGGCATGAGCCACTGCCCCCAGCTAGACGTTGCTTTTTGAATGCAGTATATGTATTGATTTTATTCACATCCAAAGCCCTGGGAGTCTATTTATTAGCAGACTTCAACTATCATGCATTCTAATTAAGTACGAATCTGGCCTTAATCTAACTGACTCCCTTGATATTACCCTAATCAGAGAACATGAAAAATAATTATAGCTCTCCCATGTAGTGAGTGTCTACTATGTGCAGGTCAGGAAATGTGTTGAGGACTTTACATACATTATTTTGTTCCATCTTCACAAGAACTTTGTGGAATTATCTCCAGTTTACAGCTGTTCACACTAAAATGCAGAAAGAGGCCGGGTGCGGTGGCTTAGCCTGTCATCCCAGCACTTTGGGAAGCTGAGGTGAGAGGACTGCCTGAGCCCAGGGGTTTGAGACCAGCCTGGGCAACTTGGTGAGACTTCATCTCTACAGTAAATTACAAAAATTAGCAGGGTGTTATAGCGTGCGTCTGTAGTTCCGGCCACTTAGAAGGCTGAGATGGAAGGATCGCCTAAGCCCAGCAGGTCGAGGCTGTGGTGGCCGTGAACATGCCACTGCACTCCAGCCTGGGCAACAGAGTGAGACTCCAACCCCCCCAAAAAATAAAATAAAATAAAATGCAGAAAGAATAAGTAACTTACCCAAGAGCATGGCTACAAGTGGTAAAACCCAAATGCAAACTCAGATGTGTCTGATTCCAAACCCAGTCATGTGACATCTTGGCATTCCCCTTTGTCTGAGTAAGAACAGTCAGGGGACAGAAAGTCCTTGCATCTCACTTTCTCCATGAAAACACTGAAAGGAACACATGGAGCCTTCTTTCAGTGAAAGGCTCGTGGTGTCCACAGGATTATCTCACTCTACTCCACACTAATGAGATCTTATCTGAGGTGGTGAGAACACTTGTAAAAGCCACAACTTAATAGGAGTACTGGCAAGTTGACAAGCCCAAGTGAGCCTGAAAATGCAAGGAGCTGTTGAGGGCTAATTAACCTATTAGAAAAAAAGGCAGGGCTGGGAGCTGTGACTCATGCTGTCATTCCAGCACTTTGGGAGGCTGAGATGAGAGGACTGCCTGAGCCCACATGTTCAAGGCCAGCCTGGGCAACTTGGCGAGACCTTGTCTCTACAATAAATTTAAAAATTAGCTGTAGTTCCAGCTACTTGGAAGGTTGAGGCAGAAGGGTCGCCTGAGGCCAGCAGGTCGAGGCTGTGGTGGCCGTGAGCGCGCCACTGTCCTCCAGCCTGGGTGACAGAGTGAGATTCTTGACTCAAGAAAAAAATAAAATAAAATAAAATAAATATCAATGGTTAGAAGTGAGCAGGTGGCAGATTTCAGGGCAAGGAAATAAAAGCTGTCCCAAGCTCCCAGCAAGGAGGTAGGCATCGCGAAGTGGGTCCCTGTAGCTTCATGGGATGGTTCCGTTAGGGACTGACTGATCACCGGCCAGAAATATCCCACGAAGGATTTGCACATCGGGTGGACACTCAGCTGAAGCATCTTCTGCCAGAGCAGACTCTGAAGTCTTGGAGTCTTGGACTTGATCTTCAACAGCGAGAGCAAAAGTCCTCTGAAAGAAGATCCCCTTTTTTTTTTTTTGAGTAGGCATCTTACTGTGTCATCCAGGCCTCAATGCAGTGGCATGCTCACGGCTACCGCAGCCCCAACCTGCTGGGTTCAGGCGATCCTTCAGCCTCAGCCTTCCAAGTAGCTGGAACTACAGGCATGCGCCACCACATCCGGCTGATTTTTTTATTTATTGTAAAGATGAAATCTTGCCATGTTGCTCAGGCTGGTCTCGAACCCCTGAGGTCAGACAATCTTCTCGCCTCTACCTTCCAAAGTGCTGGGATTATAGGTGTGAGCCACCATACCCCGCTAAGAGACTTTTTTTTTTTTAGTCAGAGTCTCACTCTGTCGCCCAGGTCAGAGTGCAGTGGCACGCTCATGGTCACCGCAACCTCAACCTGCTGGGCTCAGGCAATCCTTCTGCCTCAGGCTTCCAAATAGCTGAAATTACAGGCACACATCACCACACCTGGCTAATTTTTTGATTTATTATAGAGACAAGGTCTCACCATGTTGCTCAGGCTGATCTCGAATCCCTGAGTTGGGGCCATCCTCTCACCCCACCTCCCTAAGTGCTAGGATTACAGGCGTGAGCCACTGTGTCCAGCCAAGAAGAGACTTTTTTAACAAAGCTATTCAACTCTTCTAGTGTGCTGCTTTCCTGCAATTTAATAGAGCTGCTCAGTCTGGAGAAAAATAGCCAAGGGGTCAACATAATCCCAACCAAATGACATCCACTTACCTTTAGCAGATGAGTGGACCTCCCGCCATGTCCCCTGGACCCATGGCTGATAAAAACTTGGGTGAGTGAAAACACATTTGGGTATAAGCTGCAGCATCTGGGACTTAGAATTCACTGTGCCAACTGGCAACAGTTTTTGGACAGAGGAATGTTTTTAGGAACCCACTCGCTCATTGCTCTGAACCATAAATTCCGCAGACCACTTTTTCTTCTATCTCCTCAGCCTTGCCTTTTAAGAACTGTTCAGTGTCCATCAACGGTTCATTCTGGTGGAATGATAAGGAGGATTGCTCTTGTTTTCTATGATAAAGCCTCTGTATTCCATGATAAAGTTTTCTGCTTTCATGCTAGGCAAGTAGCCCCAAGCCTGGAAGATTTATTAATTTATGACTCATGCCAATTTTGGAAGCTTGCAACTTTGAATCGAACCAGGAATGGAAAAAAAAAAAAAAGCATTGTACACGCTCAGCAAGCAAGGGATGAAAACTCAACTAAGAAAAAATATATAGTATATCCCCTTTGACCAAATTATTCGAGTTGGCAACATCCCACCTCACAGATCAAGTGCCCATTTAATCACCGTGCCTTACAATCACATGGCACTTCAGGGAGTGCTTATGAAGCATGTTCTTTTTTCTTATCTCCTGGCCTGACCCTCCCAGCAGTCCCTGCGGTGGGTACGGCTGGTGTTATCACAGAGCAGGTGTTGGACTATGCGCCAGAGGGATCTGACTCTATCTCTAGCCGCTGCTGTAATTGACATCCTTGGGCAATTTCACTTAAACTCTGAACCTCAGTTTTCTCTTCTGTTCGAAGGAACCGAAACACCCAGAGACAGAGGAAGCTAACAAATCTCCAGCTTTAGGACCAGTCCCTTGCACAGGCTACGAACCTAATTTAAAATCACAGTTTTGTGGCCTTGTCTTTACAGAAGACCCCCAGATTACAATTTCAGGACCCATAAAACCTAAATCAGGCTGGACTTGGTGACTCAGCCTATAATCCCAGCACACTGGGAGGCCGAGGCGAATGGACTGCATGAGCCCGCAGGTTCGAGACCAGCCCAGGCAATTTGGCGAGACCTTGTCTCTACGATAAATAAAAAATTAGCCGGGCATGGTAGCACGTGCCTGTAGTTCCGGCTACTTGGAAAGCTGAGGTGGAAGGATCGCTGGAGCCCAGCAGATCGAGGCTGTGGTGGCTGTGAGTGTGCCACTGCACTCCAGCCTCGGTGACAGAGTGAGACTCCAACTCAAAAAAAAAAAACAACCTAGATCAGTCTCCTAATAATACCCACTCAGCCTAATTCTTGGAAGCCAGAACATGACAGGCATCTCTAATGACCTCTGCTCTGCCCAGTGGCCTGCGTTGATCACTATTCACCCCCATGTGGTAGCGGGACTCTGTCAGTGCCCCCACAAAAATGGCTGTGAAGGGCTCACAGCTGTCCCCTTCTCTGGAGATTGACCCTCAGTTGAATGGGAGCCCTCGTCTTGGAGTTTACACCACCACCCCCATCCAGGACAGTTAAGCAATGCTTGATTGATGGGGAGTATCCCGCTGTAAAAAAGGCTGCTTCCCTGCCTGAAGATGAGACCAGCTCCAGGGGGCGAGTCATGCTCTGTAGGACCAGACCGAAGCTGGACTCCAGCTGGGATCACATTCTCGCCCATCTCCTTCCCCTGTCCTATCCCGCTGAAGCACCCTTTTTCTTCTGCAGTGCTGCACCTGAATCCTCACCTGGGCTCAGCTTCCAGGGCACCTGACCTAAGACACGGAGTGATAAGAGTGCCTTTTACTTCCTTTGTCAAAGACTGATTCACTTTCAAACACAGTCAAAAAGCCATGAGCCTCCAAGACCTCTTCAGTCAATGCTCAGGCTATTGCAGAGATGTGTGTACCTAGTCCCGTGATCAGCAATCTGGCCTGGGACCCATCCTGGGCCCCAAAGTCCACAGATTAACAGTTATAAATTGGCCAGGCAGGGCGGCTCACACTATAATCCCAGGACATTAGGAGGCCGAGGTGGGAGGTTTATTTGAGCCCAGGAGTTCAAGACCAGTTTGGGCAACATAGCAAGACTTTGTCTCCACAAAATATTTTTAAAAATTGGGCGTGGTGGTTCAGCCTGTAATCCCAGCACATTGGGAGGCCAAGGCAGGAAGATTGCCTGAGCCCCGGGTGTTCGAGACCAGCCTGAGCAACTTAGTGAGACCTCATCTCTTACAATAAATCACAAAAACTAGCCGGGCATGGTGGCATGCATCTGTAGTTCCAGCTACTTGGAAGGCCGAGGCAGAAAGATAACCTAAACCCAGAAGGTCAAGGCTGTGGTGGCCATGAGCGTGCCAGTACACTCCAGCCTGGGCGACAGAGTAAGACTCCAACTAAAAAAAAAAAAGAGTCTGAGGGAAGAGCCTGGCACGGGGTCTCACGCCTGTTATCCCAGCACTTTGGGAGGCATAGGCAAGAGAATTGCCTGAGCCCAGGGGTTCGAGACCAACCTGGGCAACTTGATAGAACCTTGTCTCTACAATAAATTTTTTTTTTTAATTAGCCAGGCATGGTGGTGAAACATACCTGTGGTTCTAGCTACTTGGAAGGCTGAGGCAGAAGGATCGCCTGAGCCCAGCAGGTCGAGGCTACAATGGTTGTGACAGAGTGAGACTCTGACTCAAAAAAAAAGAGTCTTGGGGGAGAAGCACGTACTTGGGTAATGAGTATTCCTGCCCTGCCTCATACTTTCTTCCCTTTATTTTTTGTATTTTTTTCCTTTTTTTTTTGAGTTGGAGTCTCACTCTGTCTCCCGGGCTGGAGTACAGTGGCTCAGGGCCACCACAGCCTTGACCTGCTGGGCTCCAGCGATCCTTTTGCCTCAGTCTTCCAAGTAGCTGGAACTACAGATGTGTAACACCATGCCCTGGCTCATCTTTTTTTATTATTTATTGTAGAGACGAGGTCTCACCAAGTTATCCAGGCTGGTCTCGAACCCCTGGACTCAGGCAATCCTCTCGTCTCAGCCTCCCAAAGTGCTGGGATTACAGGCTTGAGCCAGCACACCTGGCCACTTTGTTGCCTTTCACGAGAAATTTCTTGTGCTTTTTTTTTATGATGAAAAATGACCTCTCTTCAGGAAGGTGGTCTTGCCATTGTGATTATCCTTTTCAGAGTCTTTGCTCGTTGAGAGATGTGGGATGGATATCCACGCCACCCAGGGAGTGCTCAAAGGTGATGACTAATTCTTGTAAAGTCACACACTGAATCACAGGTGAGACAGGTGCGGGCTCTGAATCTCTTTACTCCAGAGCTCTGTCTCCCACTAAAATGACAGGCAACCTTGGAAAGCCTGGATTACTCTTCTATTCAATCGGTCAAAGAACTGGCTATAAATCTCCTGCAGGGAGAAGGTGTCAAGAAGAGTCCAAAGAGACATGATGCTACTGATTGTTCTTTTCGCATCTTTTGGGGAAGATGCTAGAATGATTGGTCACAGTGAGGGATTTTACAAAATAGCAACTATATACCACCTCCGCCTTAATCCTCCCATATGTTCTCATAACTCTTTCTTTTTTTTTTTTTTTTTTTTTTTTATTTTGGTTCTCACAAAATATATCAGGCTGTAGTGCACTGGCAAGCAAAATGCAAAACCACCG
>CAUYQG010211003.1:0-34411 GCA_963574415.1 Tarsius wallacei | reverse complement strand
GTTCCGTTTCTTTTCCCTCCTGTTCAGTCTGGTTTAGCCTTGTAAATTGCTTTCATCAGTAGAAAATGAAAACACTTAGCAGTTCTCTGCCTATATTTTATAGGGCTGCCAGCTTTCACTTTAGATCTGTTGGGATCCAGTATAAGACAACTCCATCATAAGAGAACACACAGAGAGAGAAACATTGTGTCTTTTCATCATTTATGCCAACACCCCAGACAGGTAAAAAACTAATGTGGACTTTCCAGCCCTGCCCATCTCACATCTGAAAGATGAATCCTAGAAAGGATAAATTATTATTGTTTTAAGCCGTTGATTTTTGTGGTAGTTCATTAAGTGACTTTATTATGCTAACCTCATAAAACAAGATGGAAAGTGTGTCTGCTGCCTCTTTTTTTCTAAAAGACTGCATACAATTTATATTATATTTCATTAAATGTTTGATAGAATTAAGCAATAAAATTAATTGGGTTTGGAGTGTTCTTTATGGGAAGTTTTTTATTTAAATAATAAATTGAATTTCCTTAATAAATATAGGATTATATAGATTCTTCTAGTTCATCTTGTCCATTTTGATGAGTTATTTTATACATTTTTCTACTTCATTTACATTATTGAAATTATTAGCATAAAATTTCTCTTTGTATTCTGTTTTTCTTTTAATAGGTGAAAGATCTGCAGGAATATTCTTACTTTCATTCTGACTGGCATTTTTGTGAGGTTTTCCTGCTTTGATAAATTTTTGTAGCTTTGTTTTTTATTTAATTAAGTTTTATTCCAATCCCTGTTATGTCTTTGAACCAACTTCTTTGGTCAAATTTGCTTTAATAGTTATTTAAGAAAAAAATCTAGATTATAAAATTTTCAGTCTAAAATTTTTCTTTTCTAATATAGAAACATAAAGCTATCGTTTTCTCTATAGATAGCTAGATATATCCTGAATTTGTAAATATTCTATGTTTTTGTATTCCACATGGAATACAAATGGACTTCTGGGCTAAAGCAGACATCATGAATAGGTAACCCACTGGACAAATTCAGCCCACAGAATACAAATACTCAAAACTCGCATTCATGGCCTATATTTAAAATTTAGAGGACTTAATGTTTTCAAAATCCAAATTTCCTTGCCCAAATAAATACAATAAGAAAAAGTAAAATTTAAAGACTGCTAAGTGGAAGAAGGGGTTTGCCTAACATGTTATACCTCAGTGATATCTGGAGCATAAAAATAATTTTAATACATTTATGTAAAAGCATTAATGCAATATATAAAAGTGAGCTAAGAAATCAGACAGAATTCCTAAAAGAAAAATGACAAAATGCCAAAGGCAAATAAAATCACTAGTAATAAAGAATAAATTTTAAAATATGCTATATTATCATTTCACAAATTAACAAATTTCTTTTTTGAAGTCAATACTGTGTGCAGTTAAGGATGGAGTGAAACAAGTGCCAGTATATTGTGGGGAGTGAAAATTGTGACAACTTTTTGGGAAACAATTTCATAAAATGCGTATGAATTGTCCAAATATGTGATATTTGATTATATAATTCCAATTTCAAGACTATGCTTTAGAAACACACTCAGGAAGTAAGCAGAGATGTTTACAAAAGTACGTGTAAGGAAATCTTTAGTACTATCTGTAATAACAAAACTTCGGATATGATAGCTAAATGTCTACAAATCTGGGAATAGTTAAATAAATTGTGATGCATCCATGTTATTGCCTAATATAGCCTATAAAATTATCCTGAAGAATATTTATTCAGTATAAGAAAATGAACAGCATAGCATTTAAAACAAATTAGCAAAATATTATTATTTTCTTTTTTTGCCGTTTAATTTTTTTAATTTTAAAATTATGAGGTACAATTCAGGGTTAGGTATACAAATATTCATTATGCAGGTACCCTTGTTGATGAGGCATGCCCTCCCCTTCCCCCGGCAGATTCCCACTACTGCCAATCACACCTCCCCGCCCCCCGCAGTTTCCCGCTACTGTCAATCCTTTTCTTATTGTATTACGATAGTTGTTCAAGGTCCACTTATGAGTGAGAACATGTGATACTCAGTTCTTTGTTTCTGTGAAAGATCACTCAATATTATAGACTGTAAGTCCATCCAGTTTGCTGCAAAGTTCATGATTTTGTTCTTCTTTATGGCTGCATAATATTCCATTGTGTATATACATACACAATGTATACACACATTTTTAAAATTCAGTTCTTTTTTGATGGGTAGCACAGTTGGCTCCATGTTTTTGCTATTATGAACAATGCTGTGATAAACATATGTGTGCAGGTATCTTTTTTATAGAGTGATTTGAATTCTTCCAGGTATATTTCCAGTAGGGAGATTGCGGGGTCATATGGAAGATCGATTTTTAGAACTTTTAGGAATTGTCACACTGTTTTCCACAGAGGCTGTACTAGTTTACACTCCCACCAACAGTGCAGAAGCGTTCCCGTTTTGCCACATCCTCTCCAGCATCTGTTAGTTTTTGAATTATTGATGATGGCCATTCTGACTGGATTAGGTGGTATCTCAATGTAGTTTTAATTTGCATTTCTTTGATGACTAGTGAGGCTGAACATTTTCTCATGTATCTGTTGGCTGCTTGTATATCTTCTTTTGAGAACTTATACATTTCTTAAAAGAAGACATACAGGCCAGACTTGGTGGTTCAACCTGTAATCCCAGTACTTTGGGAGGCCAAGGTGAGAGAATTGCTTGAGCCCTCAGGTTTGAGACCAGCCTGGGCAATATAGCAAGACCTCATCTTTACAATTAAAAAAAAAAAACTAGCCAGGCGTGGTGGCTTACACCTGTAGTTCCAGTTACTTGAAAGGCTAAGGCGGAAGGATCGCCTGAGCCCAGCAGGTCGAGGTTGCAGTGACCATGAAAGTGCCACTGCAATCCATCCTGGGTGATAGAGTGAGATTCCAACTCAAAAAAAAAAAAATGTCATACAAATGGCCGATAGGTGTATGAACAAATGCTCAGCATTGTTTATCATCAGGAAAATGCAAAACACTGAGACCTCATCTCACCCCACTTAAAATGGCTATTATCAAAAAGACAAAATGTTGCAAATGCTGGTGAAGATGTGGCAAAGAGGAGCACTTGTACACCATTGGTGAGAATCCATAGGACTCTCTTGAAACATCTATCTTCAAACATAAGGATAGCTTTTGGAATAAAAAAGGTCTCTTTAAAATCCAAATCTGGAATGCTATATTCTGTAAATTTTCACTGTTGAAAACATAATAGAACTAACACATAAAATCTCAAACTATAAGAACCTTAGAAAACGCAAGAGAGACCTCATGGAAATTGGAACTGGCAACCAATTCCTGATCAAAACCCCAGGTGCCCATGTCATAAGAGATAAAATAGACAAGTGGGATTTCATCAAACTGAAAAGGTTCTGCAAATCCAAAGAAACCATCAAGAGAGCAAAGAGACAGCCCACAGACTGGAAAAAAATATTTGCCAACTGTATAGCTGACAAAGACCTAACATCTGGGATCTAAAAGGAACTCAAATGTGCTGAAAAGAAAAAAAACAAACAGCCCCATTACAAAGTGGGCAAAAGATATGAGTAGACACTTCTCAAAAGAAGAATATGAGCAGCCAACAGATACACGAAAAAATGCTCAGCTTCACTAGTCATCAAAAAATGCAAATTAAAACCACACTAAGATACCACCTAACTCCAGTTAGAATGGCCATCATCAATAACTCAAAAAACAACAGATGCTAGAGAGAATGGGGGGGAAACGAAACACTTCTACACTGTTGGTAAGAGTGTAAACTAGTACAACCTCTGTGAAAAACAGTTTGGCGATTCCTAAAATATCTAAAAATCAGCCTTCCATATGACCTCCCAATGCCTCTACTAGGAATATACCCGGAGGAACTCAAATCGCTCTATGAAAAAGATACCTGCACACTCATGTTTATTGCAGCATTATTAGTGATAACAAAAACATGGACCCAACCGTGCTGCCCATCAAAAGAGGAATGGATTAAAAAAAAAAATGTACGTATGCATGATGGAAAGTTATGCAGTTATAAAGAAGGATAAAATTATGAACTTTGCAGCAACTTGAATGGACTTGGATCTATAATACTGAATAATCTATCACAGAAACAAAGAACTGAGCATCACATGTGCTCACTCAAAAGCGGACCTTGAACAATTATTGTAATACTGTAAGAAAGGGATTGGCAGTAGCGGGAAACTGCCAGGGAAGCGGGGAGCACACCTCATCAACAAGGGTACCTATATAATGAACATTTGTATACCTAACCCTGAATTGTACCCCACATCTTTAAAATTAAAAATAAAAAAATAAAAAAGCATAAAATCAATTATATAATATATGTACAATATTTATTTTATATTTCTGGTTGTTCCATAGCCCCACAAGTCATAAACTTTCATCACCATAGTAGGGCAGTAACTAGATACACACTAAATAGGTATTGAATACATAACTATAAATGGAAAATGAAACAGAAATCTGTGAGTTGCTTATTAAGAAGTCTGCCACCATCTTTCTTTTCCATTTTTATTTTATATTTAGGGATAACATATGCATATTTGGTACATGGGCATATTGTGTAGTGTTGGAGATTGGGTCTCAGGTGGCCCATTCCCCATAGAGTGAACACTGTGCCCTGTAGGTAGTTTCTGAACACCAACCCGCCTTCCCACCTCCCCTTTATTGGTATCCCTAGTGTCTAGTATTTCCATTTTGTGACCATTTACCTTTCACATATGAGTGAGAACATGTGGTATTTTGTTTTCTGTTTTTGAGTCTGTTCACTTAGGATGATGATCTCCGGCTCCATCCATGTTGCTGGAAGGGATGTGAGTTCATTCTTTTTTACAGAGGTGTAGTATTCCATGGTGTATATATGCCACATTTTCTTTATACAGTCAATTGTTGGTGGGCACTTAGGTTGGTTCCATGATTTTGTTATTGTGAATAGTTTTGTAATGAACATACAAGTACAGGTATCTTTTTTGTATATATTGATTTCTTTTTCTTTGGGTAGAACTCTGGTAGTGCAATTGCTGGGTCAGTTGGTAATTCAACTTTTAGTTCTTTGAGAAATCTCCACACTGTTTTTCACAGATGCTGAACAAGTTTACAATCTCACCAATAGTGGATGAGCGTTCCCTTTTCTCTACAACCACGCCATCATCTGTTGTTCTTTGACTTTCTAATAATAGCTATTCCGACGGGTGTGAGATGATATCTCATTGTGGTTTTAATTTTCATTTATCTGATGATTAGTGATGTTTAGCATTTTTTTCATGTTTCTTGGCTGCTTGTGTGTCTTCTTTTGAGAAGTGTTTATTCATGTCCTTTGCCTACATTTTGATTTTTTTTTTTTTAATGTTGAGTTGTTTGAGTACCTTGTAGATTCTGGATATTAGCCCTTTGCCTGAGTGTAATTTGCAAATATTTTCTCCCATTCAGTAGGTTTTCTGTTCACTCTGTTGATTATGTCTTTTGCTGTGCAGAAGCTTTTTAGTTTAATTAAGTCTCATTTGTCTATTTTAGTTTCTGTTGCAATTGCTTTTGAGGTCTTTTGAGGTAATTGCCTGAGCTTCTCCAACTATTTTTAAAACTTTTCTGTTTTTATTGTGAAGTATTCACAGTATACACAGACAGATAAAATGTACAGAGCATCTAAATACACAGGTCATTAATTTATGATCACACAATGATCTGCCTTCGAGACTAAGGAACAGAAAATGGCTACTATCTCAGAATTTTCCATAGTATGTCACTAACTTTTTCTATACTGTCCCAAAGATTCAATATCCTACGTTTTATGATATTTACATTTTTTTATAGCTTTACTCCCTAAGCATGCATCACAAAACACTATAGTGCAATTGTGCTTGTCTTTTGGCATTTATGTAATGAAATCCTACAGTATGTATTCTATAACCCACAGTTAAGTTTGTGAGATTCATTTTTACTATATGCAGTGAAAATTTATTTATTTTCATTGCTGTATAGCAGGGAGTATCAAACTTTTTCTTAAAGAACCAGATAGTAAATATTATAAGCTTTGTGAGAAAGGACAAAAATTGAAGCTATTATGTATGTAACCTTTTAAAAAGTAATTATCTAAAAATATAGAAACCATTCTTAGCTCAGGGGCTATAGAAAAAGAGAAAGCTAATTAGTTATTGTTCAAGGTCTGTTGTTTGATAATCCATGCTGAATAATATTGTATTACATAAATATATCACCATTTATTAACGCATTTTACTTTTGATGATGACAC
Organism: Tarsius wallacei; assembly: GCA_963574415.1. NCBI lineage: Eukaryota > Metazoa > Chordata > Mammalia > Primates > Tarsiidae > Tarsius > Tarsius wallacei. Next base: position 28,095 of record CAUYQG010211003.1, on the reverse strand, counting down.
TTGGGTGGTTTCCAGTATAAAGTTTTTACAAATAATGTTACTATGAACGCCCTTGTACTTGATTCTTGAAGATAGTCTGTTTCTGTTGTATAGATAGCATAACATTTCTAGTAGTGGCATTTCTGGGCACTAGGTTATCCATATATTTTGCCTATAGTAGACAATATCAACCCATACTCTAAAATTGTTGCACCAATTTATATTTCTACCATAGTGTACAAACATTCATTTTGTATTTTTTTTGTCTTTAGCCTTACATATTCATTCAAAACACTATTTTCCAAAGTTACTTAGGTCTGCTCCTTCTTTCTTCCTATCTCCTTTATTGAGGTTGTGTCATACATATGCAATACAGTAAAAATTATTTGTCACAGTCTACATTTTATGCTGTAATCATTAAAATCTTGGTTGATTTTTTAAAGTTTCTATACAGTAAAGATTATTCTGTATGAATTTTAATACATGCATACAGTGTTCCCCACCACAGTACCCTAGAAAAGGGTTCCATCATTCTAAGATTTCTCTGTGTGGACTTTTTTTAGCCAGCCACTCTTCCCTTTCCCAATGCCTGGCAGCCATTTATATGGTTTCTATCTATAGTTTTGTCTTTTCCAGAATTGTATATAAGTGAAATCATGTAATATATAATATTTTGGCTCTGGGTTCCTTTATTTTGCAAAATGCATTTAATATTATTCCAGTTTATAATGTGAATCAATTATTCCTTTTTATGTTGAGTAGTAACAGTCCATTGTGTGGATGTTTCATAGTTTGTTGTTTCCAGTTTTGGTAGATTATGAGTAAAACTGCTGTAAACATTTGTGTATGAGTTTTTGTGTGAATAATTCACTTGAGCAAATAATACTTTTTACATTTTATAAGAAACTGCCTAATTGTATATCTCACCAGCAATGAACAAGAGTTCCTGTTTGTGTTTTTCTATCCCATTGCCAGAATTGGGTATTGTCAATTTGTTTGATTTTTATAATTTAAACAGATGTGTAGTGATAACTCATTGCAATTTTAATTTGTATTTAGCTAATGACAAGTAGTGTGGATCATATTTTCTTATCTTCTTGGTTGCCCTTCATATGCCTTTTTTGCTGAAGTGTCTGTTCAGATCTTTTGCTCATTTTTAATTGAATTGTTTTATTGAGTTTTAAACTTTTTTGTATATTCAGGATATAAGCCTCATAGCAGAAAATATAGTTTGCAAATATTTCTCTCTAGACTGTCTTTTCAATCTTTAACAGGCTCTTTCACAGAATAAAGGTTTTTAATTTTGATAAAGTCTAAATTCATCATTTTTTTTCTTATGGATGATATTTTCAGTCTTTCATCTTTAAACTTGTTGCCAATCCAAAATTAACACAAGTTTCTTGCATAAGGCTCAGATTCGTATGTCCTCATAATTGTGTTCATTGTGTGCTAGACTGCTAATATTCCAGTAGGTCCTAAAAAAACAAATTATTATGGTCTGGCTCATTCTAGTCCATCCAAGTTGGAGTTAACAATAACTCTAGAATTTTGAGCTGAAAAGAAATTTAATAGCTTTTGTTTTATAAATTGCTAGACCTGCCATTTCAATTATTGGTGCCAATACATTTCTCACTTTTCAATTGCTTTTAGTGATAACCTACACAATTTAAATGAAGATGATCATTTAGGGGATCATAGTTAAAGCTGTGCAGAACTTGACAAGTCTGTTTTTAGAATGTTACTAATACTTCTTATTTAGTTAATAAATTTAGTAGTAATGTCAAACATATTCCTTAGCATTGACCACATGGTAGAATCTATATTTATTAGCTTCTTCAATTAATTAAGTTTACCTCCAGAGAGACTTTCAAAGTTTCCAGTTTGATATATACGATCAGTTTCTCGTGTATAATCCTCAAATATGTACTTAAAAAAATTTATTCGGATACTATTTTCCAAAAAGACTGGATTTTGGAATGAAAGCCATTTTAGGTTTAGTGTGGAATTTTGATATAATCTACAACTACTTCTTTAACTATTATTATGTATCTATTTGCCCAATTTAAGCTCTCTGAGGTTATGCTTAGTTGTTTTAATATATTAACAGAGACTTTTACATAATATAATCTTTACAAATATTTTTTAAATTTTAGTTTGGACTTCGAGGTAACTTCAGTTTTATGATACATTTTCAGAATTGTATTATAGATGGCTCTGATGTAAATTAAAAGCATTCTATGGTGAAAAGAAGCAATACAGATGCTGATTTTTATCCTTTTAGCCTCTGTGGAATCAAAGATAGCCTTAAATATGATGATTCTTAAAATCAGAGCCTGGTTTAGGATTTTTTTAAGTGACTGACATTAAAAATAACAATTCTATTATCATATCCAACCATGTACATAGAATGAATAACATAACTGTATTCAGTAATGTGTAGACCCATGATCTTATCAAAAAATTACCATTCTACTCATTACCAAAATTCTAACTTAACTGCATTATGCTCTTATGTTAAGGCTTTAATGGGTTTTTAAAATTAAAGTAGCCAAGGAAAGGTACTTTAAATTGCTTTAAGTCACTTACACGTTCTTGTGACTGAGATAATGCATCTAAACTTGGGGAGAGGAGTGAAAACTTAAAAAAAAGTTGTGATCTAAGCGATAGAAAAGGGATAAGAGAATGATGCAGAATAGAGACACAGGAATCCAGGGGGAAAAAACTTTGCTCTATTCACAATCAATATTAGAAGTGGTCCTGTTGAGCTTCTTAAAATGACAAAAGTTGAGCCTTTAGTTTCATTTACTTTAAACACAAAGAATGTGAGTTATTTATATTATTCTCTCTCCTAGTAGAGATCTTGGCACTTCCTGGGTATTTACTAACTGATGTTTACTACTGAACAAGCAGACTATGGCTTCAACTTTACATGTGAATGCTAGTTTACATGCATATTTCTTTTTCTAAAATTCCAAATTAATAATAGTTGAGCCATTAACTTAAGATCAGTGACATACTAGTTAATTTTAATGCAGCACTTTTCAAGAAATCTGCACAAAAAAGAGATTAGAGATGAATTTATCAGGATACCAGCATGACTATTCTTCTTGGTGTGTGGTGATATTTATTTTCTTGATTTACTTTTATTGACTTTTAAAATTTTCTATAGTGCACATGGAATTATCCATTGAACAGAAAAACTCCTTTAGTTTTAAATATTTTTATTTTTAAATATTTTTTATTCCAGTCTCTAATGAGAATGTATCTAACTGTAGTATATAAATTGTCATTCATTGTTTTTATAAACTTTCTAAAATATAGTGAAGTCACTAGTACATCATAGGCATGGATTTCCATTTTACAAATTCACTGGTAAAATTTTCAAACAACAGCAGTAAAGAACAAGATCATGTTATTTGGGTAAGGGTAGAGAGAGGAAAGAAACATCTGAAGCAGTGTAGAAACTAAAATGGTACCAGAGCCCAAGCATGAGCTAGTAAAGGTTCCAGTTGGTAATTTCCCACTCCCCCAACCCCCCTTCTTATCTCTGATGCTTTCTCTATGCTGTCAGTTTTTCTTCTTTTAATCTTATATAGGTAAGAAAAACCTGTTCAAAACATATCCTAAGTTAAAAAAAAAAGTGAAGTGAAATAGGCTGTGATCTATGGTAGTGCTTTAATCTACTGCAGTTTTTGTATCAAATTCCAACTTGATGATGCAGGCCTAGAGCCCATTTGATGCCAAATATAAATGCAAGTGCTAGCTTCAAACAGAAAAATTGAAAGAAGACAGTCAAGTGGGAGAAAAATCTTTGAATTGCTATCCAAAAGAGGCCTGTATTATTGGGTGAATACTTTGTTGATGTGTATTTGAGGTGGGAGAGAAGGGAGGCATAATAAATGTACTTGCTAAGTTGATTTATAGAATCCCAGGGCTCCTGACTTTGAAAACCTTTTGTTTTTCTGTAAAGAAAATGAGTACATTTAGTCAAGAACCAGAGACAAGAGTGAGAGACTGAATGGAGAAAGAAAATATAGAGATAACACCAATCAGAGCTGAAAAGGGGAATTGAGTAATGAGGAATTTATTGTTTTACTGCTTGGGGAGCTATATAAATTCCCTTTCCCCATCTCTCCACAAAAACTTCATAAAAATCCTATTAAAATCTGTGTGTGCTTTCTAGGCTGCCATAACAAAGTACCACAAATTGTGTGGCTTAAGCAATAGAAATTGATTGTCTCACCCTTGTGGAAGTCTGAGATCAATATGTTGGCAGGAACACACTCTGTTTGAAGACACTAGAAAAGAATCTGTACCAGCCCTCTATCCGTGGCTTGTAGCAGCATAACTCTAACCTTCATATGCCATTCTCCTTATGTGTCTGTCTGTTTTTTTCCAAATTTTCCCATTTAATGAGGATACCAGTCAAACTGGATTAGGATCCACATTAGTTGTTGCATTTTAACTTGATTACTTATGCAAAGACTGTATCTTCAAATAAAGTCTTGATGTTCTGAGATTAAGATCCAAAATATATTTTATGGGGGAATACAGTTTAGCCCATAACAATGTTTCTCCCAAAAATTCAAGTCTTTCCCATATGCAAAATATATTTACCCTATCCCAACAAAATGTCTTAATAATTTTAACATCAACTCTCAGTCCCAAATCTCATCAACTTAACTTTCCAAATCTCACCATCTAAGTCACTGAAATGTTTCTTTCTAGGACAAAATTTCTCTCCATGTGTGAATGTGTGAAACCAGAGAAATTATCTGTTTCCAAAAACACAATGGTGGGACAGGCATAGGGTGTATATTCTTATTTCAAAAGGAAAAAATTGAAAGTAAAAAGAGATGTTGTATCCTAAGCAAATTTAAAACATAGCAGTCTAATCAAGTTCCATTAGATTATATTGCTAGAGAATAATCTTCTTTGGCTTGATGCTCTGTCCTCCAGGCCTGCCAGGGTGGTACCTGCACTCTAAAGGTCATTCTTCGTTTTCCTGAAAGGTAGCATGTTCATAGTCAGGTAGCTTTATAAACTGATTTCCCACCTGTAGAATACCAGAAGTTCAAAAACCTTTCATTTCTCTCCCTTTCTGTCCTCTACAGTGCAAGCTACCAGCATTTCTGTTAAGGTAGTTGACTACATCTACTAGTCACATATTTAATCTCTTTTAAACAAGGTCGTATAGGGCAACCACCTTGGGTCCCCTCCCACTGTGGGAGCTTTTCTGTCCTCTCATAAATCCTGCTTTAAAAAAAAAAAAGGTCGTCTAACCACAAGCTTATTATTCTTTCCAGAGCAAACGTCTCATTTTTTGCAGGATGGATAGCATAAAAATTCTCCAAATCTTCAAATTTTAGTTTCTTTCAGCTTAACATTTCCTTCTTCAATTATTTCTCATTTCACATTTTTCTATAAGAAGCAAGGGAGAAACCAGGTCACACTGTTAACACTTCACTTAGAAACCTCCTCTAAATATTAGAAGTAATAACAAGTTTACTTTCCACCAAATAGAATATATTTCAGTCATGTTTTCTACAACTTTGATAAGGATTGCCTTTTTTTCAGTTTCCAATAACATATCCCTTCCTTTGCAGCTGAGACTATTAAAAGCATCTTTAATGTTCATATTTCTAGCAACAGCCTCTTAGGGCATTTGAGTCTTTTTCTATTATTTATGCACAAAAAAACAGCAGAAGCACCAAAAGGAATCAAAATTGACAAGTGCAAAAACTGTTGTGAACCGTGGAAAAAGCTTCTCAATAGGTGTATTGCATCAAATGAGCATTTTGAAGGTGACTGAACCCATGTAAGAATAAATACACATTTTAAAATAAATTATATTTTTTGAGATATATACATGAGAGGGAATCCCCCCAAATATGTATGTATGTATGTATGCATGTATGTATGTATATGCACATACACTCACACGAGAGAGAGAGAAATGGATTTATTCTAAACGTGGGTTTGAATGATCATGGGGGCTGGAAAGTCCAAAATCTGTATAGCAAGCTAGCAGCAAGAAAATCCAGTTAAGAGTTGATGTTGCATGCAGTCTTGGGACAAAAATCTGTAGGGCAGGGGAAGGTAGGTTGGAAACTCAGGCAGTTTCTACATTGCAGTCTTAACGCTGAAATCTTTGCTTTTCAGGAAATCTTAGTCTTTGTACTTAAGGCCTTCGTCTGATTGGATGAGGCCCACTCACATTGTAAAGAATAATTTGTTTTATTCAAAGTCTACTAATTTTAATTTTAATCTTACCTAATATTAGCCTTTATAGCAACATTTATACTGGTGTTTGACAAAGCATTGGACACCATAACCTAGCCAGGTTGATATATAATATTAACCAGCACACACTCCAATAATATCTTGGAGTTGACACTGATTTTATAGTACAACAAAGGCTAAGTTCTTCTATAAAATAAGCATGGGGCAAGAACAGAGACTTTTCTGGGAAACGACAACATCTAAATTACTCAGAGATAGATTAAAGCTTCTTTCTCCTTTAATTGAATAGACTAAAACATAATATAGTAGAAATAAAATGGGCTAAGGCACAAATCTATGCAATATTACAGTTTTACCACTTACAAATTGTGTAACTTCAGAAAAATTATTCAATCTCTACTCTAGCTTTTTTAATTAGAAAAAAATGAATATTACTAACTCTGTTATAGGGCTGTTGTGAGGATTGAAGTGGGTGGTATGTCTACATTTCAAGGCACATAGCGATACTTAAAAGATATTTCTATTCCTTTTCATTTAGCTTTAGACTCTGGAAATGAAATAATGTAAGGATGCATATTCTTTCTCAAATGGTTAAGTTTAAAAAGATGGTGATCCAATTCCTCCCCTAAAGTTATTATGTCAGTAACTAAATATTCAATAGAGCACAAATGTGCCTTTGTGTCCTGAATATGTGCTTGTTGAATGTTATTTATGAGGTTTGGTTAATCTTTGAAGGAACAGAATTGAAAATTGATAGGTAAAGTAGCTGCATAAAATTAGAGAGTTATATTATATTTATCATTGTTTAAAATGTGCATTAGCAATTAATTTTAGGCACTTATGATGATTTGCTGTTTAGTAATTGAATGGACAAACTTTTGGCTTCACATATGGGCAGGCCCAGCTGTTTATGATGGTGTTGCTCAGAATCACTATTCATTAGGAAGCACTTGGAATGAAGGTTCTGGAGATAAGAGTTTGAAAAACCAAATCTAAAGTAATGGCAAACATTATGCTTAGAGTTTGTATGTGCCAGAAATTTGGGAAATTTCTTGTCATCAAGTTTGTAGGAGTCCTTTTGCATAATAGACTTCCCCCATATATGGAATTGTTTCTGTCTTAATACTTGAACTTGTTTTCAGATAGATATTCTAGTTAAATGCCCAGAGGCTACTATAAAGTGAACTGCTTGTAAATAAGTAGACTCTTGAGATCTTTATAAGTTAGAGCACATTTGTAGAAAAACAAGTGGGAATTTAATCAAAGTGTTGACATGCTGCCAAATAAATCAGTGAAAAGTAGTTATCACATACTCAAAACTCAGAAATAATCACTATCAATCAAACCAACCATGCAAAACAAAGATAAACAAGTGAAGAAAAGCAGAATTGGAATTTCTGAAAACATACTTCTGAGTCCTTTATACCAGAAATAGCTTTTTCAGATAAATTCAAATTTATCTGAAATTTTCAAATAGTACTCTCTCAAGGATTATTTCTGAACTGTTTTTCTTTAGGATTATATTTACACTAGTTGACAATTTTGCCTGAAGAATGAACTAAAAATTGGTTAAGCTCAGGTGTTGGCAATCTAGGTCATAATTTCTGCTGCTTCTTACTCTGTTTCTTAGGCCAGAAACACAAGAGCCATCTTTGTTCCTCTTTCCCTTCTGCTCATACCTTATATTCAATCCATCAGCAAATCCTATCACTCCTGCCTTCAACATCTATCTCAAATTAAATTTCTTCTCACCATTTTTACTCTGTCACTCTCTTCCCAACTTCCAAGCTCCCACCTCTTCTCTCACATGATTTACAGCAATCACCTTCCAACTGATCTTACAAATTCTAATCTTAACTGTCTCTTCTCTACACAGCAAAGTGATACTGGACAAATTAAACTATGTTTCTCTCTGGCACAAAATCGTCTGATGGTTTTCTATTATACTTATAATAAAATTTAAAATTCTTTCTGTAGCTTTAAAAGGTTTGCTTGATCTGGCCCATCTTCTCCTTCACTCCATGTTCTCGCAATCGAGTTCATTCCACTCCACCCTCTTAGGGATTTATTCTGCCCTTAGAGACCAAATTTATCTTATTAAACTAACTCTTCCCTCTGTCTGGATTTTCACTCTTTAGATTTTCACATAGATTTCTCCCAGTCAGTTGATTTTGCCCTCACGTTCTTCCTTTCTATCCCTTAACCTACATTATTCTTTTCATATCACCACTATATGAAATTATACTGTTTATTGTTTACTGCTTATTGTTTGTCTTTCACAATAGAAAATAAACTCCCAGTAAAGTATTATGTCTTTTAGGCTTTTGTTCACTGCTGTATCCAGTTCCTAAAGTAGTGGTAATACTTCCCGAAAAATGAATAAAGGATGAATGTATTTCTGTGAAAGTTAGGTGAAATTAAAGCATCATTGGTTCAGAGAATAATTGTTATTAAATGAATCCAAGAATCAAAATGTATTTAAGAAGTACAGGTTGAAATAAAAATTAAGATGTAGAAATAATCTAAATTGCACTACCAGATAATGCCAAGACTCTCCTTCCTAAAGAATCTATCAATTATTTGAGATAATAGTACCTTTGGTAGTTCATTTAATACAAGCAATTGTGAGATTTTTGCTTTAAATTTATGTTTCAACAAAATGGAAACTGTGTGTGTGTGTGTTTAATTGCTTAGAAATTATCAGCCACAGAGGAGGAAATGTGACTTAGACACATGATACAGGTCTAGCCATTTTTAACTTTCTTTTGCAATTTATATGTAATTATAAAGAAATAGATACTTTCACTTTTCTCCTATGTTCTTCCCAATTTGGATAATGGAAACATAGTGACTTTGGCTAAGTTTCTCTCTGCTTGGAGCAAATTTAATTGTACAAAAAGAAATGGAAGACAACTTACAAAGAATTAGAGATAAGACACATTGGGGAGGAGACTAGGAGGGGAGCCAGATGCCATTATCTGAGGCCCAGTATCTAGATCTGCCTCGAAACCAGATTCACCTTTGTCCCTTCTAAGTCAGTGAATCAAGCAATTCTCTTTATTTTAAAAAAACAAACAAAAAATTAAACAAAAAATTAATTTGAGATTTTTTCCTGTGACTTGCAGAAGAAAAGCCATCCCAAGTAATTCATTTAGAAAAGAATAATGTGCTTGGTTAGACACTTCAAATATTCTAACATTTTAGACAACATATTTTGATGGATATTACATTCACGTTATAGACCTATTGCCTTATGATGACGGAGCTTTCTAGAGCATATATAATTCAGGGTAGTTAATGTCTATGTAAATGTAATCTTATCCAAAGCCATTTATATAAAGCAAATAAAAGTGGTGAGGTTGTGTTTTGTGTGGGTGTTTCCTGATTTCTCCAGAGAGCTTTGAAAAGGCCCTGTGGAACTAACTGCAGGACTTCTTGGGGGCATTAACATTCTCCTTAGTTTGAGAATCAATACATTGTAAATATCAAAGTGGAGAAGTTAAATAACCTTCCCAGGCATATAAGTAGTTGATTTATTCACTGGCCATAAGGAAAAAAATGAGTAAATATAGCAAATTATTGTCTATGTTTCTAACCCTTAATTCAGAGTAATTTCATATCACTAGACTTAAAATTTCTTAAATTTTCAATAAAAATTCAGTCTTTGATCTAGGGTACAATCCTTTTGACCATCTAACTGTTAACTTCTTCAACCTAATTGCACCACATACATTCATCAAGCTATTAAAGGTACCTCAAAACATGGTTCTTTGTGTTTCTTTGTATTTATACATGTTTTTGTCTCTGCCCACTGTATTCTACTGGATTTCGTATATTCTATGTCTCCAACAGTGCCTGGAATGTGGTAAGTATTTAATGTCTGCATAAATGAATGAATGAATTTCTTTTGTGGGCATCTGCGATATACAGACATCAGAGCTATCAGAGAGCATAGTGTGCATTGGCTTATTAAACACACATAAAATCTTGCTCATTTAAAAAAAGAAATGCTTAAGAGGAGCTGTCTAACGTTGAAAACAATGGGATTATAGAAGAGCATCTACTTGTACTTAACTCATATTCTTTGGATTTCCAACTTCAGGATTTCTGAGCACCCCAGAGGATTAATGGTAATATCCATAAAAAAGAAGTAACCTCATCTCTCAGTCTTATTTTTGCCATCATGCCAACAGATAATGCCCTATGTGAACCTATTAAAAATATAACACCAGATCTAATTTCTCACTCATAATTTACTTTAAATGAACTTTTTATTAAAGAAAACCAGGCTCATATAGATGATGGTTTTTAGCTTGAGTGATTTTTTTGTCAGTATATTTCATTAGATAAAAATTTATTTTTAATTAACTTTTGATGAAATAAATATGTTACAGAAGGGCTATCTCTTGAGAATTGAGTATTTATTTTAAATGTTAAGATATAAGAAAATAAGCAGTTTTATTTTTATGATACCTTATGTAACCATACATCTTTTTTACATTAACAAAAATAGCATATTTTCTGAGTGGAGTGTGATTATTCTTCAACGTTGGTGTTACAATCTCTTAAGGGATTTATATAAATATATATTATTGGGTCTAACTCCCATATGGAGCCTAGAAATATTTTTTTCCAAGTCTAACAAGTGCCCCTGATATGGCTAATAAGGACTCTGTATTAGAGTGGAAAAGGCTAGAACATTCCCTGGCACTATTCAGGAAAGCAGCAAAATTAGAGTGGAAACTTGTTTTTTTTAATTAGGAAAAAATCAGAATTCTAAGGAGCTCATGTAATTAGTGAAATGAGTAATAGAATTTCAAGTAAAATGGAAAATAGTTCATTTTCTAAATCACTGGTCATAAATTGTGAAGAGAAGATCCTGCTTAGAGAAACTTCTGGGCTTTTAAATCAGAAAACCTTGGCTTTAAATTTTAGTTGATTGCTCAGTAATTTTGCCTTCTCTGAGGCTGAAATTTCTTATAGAAATGGAAATAGTAATGTCAATACTCACATGGTTAGTGTTAAGTGTGAGTTAACATAAATGGAGGTAATGACTTTTCCATTCTCCAGACACTTTGAAAGGATTCAATTCATTTATTCTTTCAGTAATCATAATTGGAAATTAATTGAGTATTCTCTGTAAGTCAGGCATTGAAAGCACTGAGCTAATGCCTGAAAAAAATAGAATTTTGTAACAATTATGCAAATTTATACTGGATCACTTTTTATAAAATCTTTAATTAACAAAGCCGTCGATGAATGCACGTTCTTTGCAAACTTGTCAAAGTCATTTATGTCCCATCCTCTAACACTTCTTCCCTCTCTGAAGTTGACTCTTGTGAGAATTTTTCCAGATATTTTTCTGTCATTGCTATTGTTTTATAATTAACCTGCTAAATCCAAGAATTAGAACATATTTTTATAATTGAGATTATTTTAGCTTCAGTGATCACAATATCTGACAAACGAAGGCCTAAAAATAGCTGTTTATTATCTCACCGGTCAGATCCAGAGAAAAGTCAGGAATGCACAAGTAATCCCAATAGCTAACTGGTATCAGCATGAATGTGTGATTCCTGCACCTTTTAACACTCTCATGCTCACCTGGAGAGAAACACCTCAGCTTGCATATGGTCACAAAATGGCTACAGTTCTTCTGTTATTAGGTCCTTATGCAACAATATCTAAATGTGGGAACTGCAGAACATACGTCCTTCTAAAACATTTTTCCCGGAAGCTCCCAGATTTCTTCTGACCTGTCATTGGCCAGGGCTGCAATTCATGCTATCCTTAAACAAATTATATGCAAGAAGATTAGAATTCTTATAATTGGGTTAAACAATTGGCATTATCCCTATTCTTGCAAGTATGGGAGGGTAAACATGAAAAAACTAAAGGCTCTACAGCAAGAAAGAACACAATAACATTTGATGTCTGCCAGACACACAAATTATATGGAAACTGTGTTTCATAATGACAGCAAATTAATTGCTAGAAAAAACAGAAATAAATGTTTCTAGTCATCCTTCAAATCTCAGCTCACCTTCTGCTTCCTCCAGCAGGCATTTCCTTGACTTCTTTAACTAGGTCAGGTGCCTATTGGACATCATCAGAGAACCCGTGGGGATTTCAGAGCTAGCTAGCACAAATGCTGCTATGGGATTATTTGATTTATATATGACTTACTGACCAGACTATAAAATCTATGGAAGCAGAAACCAGGGTTATTTTGTACAACTTTATAGCTTTCTTGGTTAGGACGGTGTCTGGCATGCAATCGATACATAAAGATTTTATGCAGAATAAATGAAAGAATGATCAAGAATAAGAATAATTGTTATATTGTTAAAATAATCCAATAAAGTAAAGGGATGAAAATATAGCACAAAAAATTAAATGTAGACTCAAGCAAATTTTAGAAGTTGACATGGGCAGAAACTTACTGGACAATAAGAATTTAAATATGCTATCTGCGGAGCAGGAGATAGCGTTTAACACTTCTTAGTTTTGTTTTTGAAAAGCTTCTGAGGCAGACACTGGCTTTCCAACATGAATATTTCAACAGTTAAAAGCCCCCTCACTTGGCCAGAACTATAGTGATTCTGTGTGTTTGTGTGTGTGTGTGTGTGTGTGTGTGTGTGTGTGTGTGTACACAAATAAGAGACACAGTCATATAGAATTATGTTTTAAATTAGGGAAAATAAAAGTTAAATAAACAAAACAAACTGATAGAAAAATCTTTTCAGTAGAGCCTAGAAAGCACAGCCTTAAAATTGGAAATGAAATAAGGAAGGATGACAAAGAGAGAGAGAAGGATTTCTGTGCTATTTTATTTAAAGATTCTGAAAGGGGAGGAGAATTCTTCCAAAGAACTAACACACTCAATCTGTTGGTTTTAGAAGGGATCACTGAACTATGTGGCACTTTTACTAACCCTGCTCTTAGCCATCCTGGTTGTCAAGGATTGATAGCAGAGAAACAGAGCAATGGGAAATCAAGAGCAGGGCAGCCTTATCAATCTTTCTAGACAGAGCTCCTGACACATAGCTGCCTTGAAAGGTCATGATGCATGAATTGATCTTCCCGAAATCTTTCTGCTACAAGAAAAATCTATGTGCTTTTGTAGCTAAAGAATGATAAAAATCCTCATACCCAGTGTCCTGAAAGTTTGTTTCAATTCACAGGATCTACTTCTGTTTCTTGTACTTTTTGTGGCCCGTATATATTTGTGAGGCTGAGTGTTTCTATTTGCGTTCTCTCCTAGCTGGCAAAATATCAGTCTTCCCCAGCTTGTCCTTAGAGATAGTGTGGTATATGCTTAACAGATACATAATGCTTAAATTATTTTTTTTAAACACTGTGACACAGTGAAATGAATAAAGCAAACAATGTTAGAAACCAAGTAAGCATTACTTTAACCATTCCCACAACTCTTTTTTCCAAAGACACCTACATATTTTGAAATAAAAAAAATTTTGATGTTGGTGCCAAAATAATTTCCAGTAAATAGTGAAGATTCATGACCATATAGTTTGAGGCAATTAACCATATAAATCCAGAATTATTTCTGATAAAAAATATGAAATTCTTTCTTAATAAGCAATATTCTCAATCAATCTTTGCTGAATCCTGATCTTGTTTTAGTTCTTCAGTAAGTTCAGAATTTGTTGACTATGCAACTTTATACTATAAAAATAGAGTCTTTTTTGACTTAGGGCAGCACTTTTGACTATCATCTGGTTGGTAAAGAATGTCAAGGTCAGAGGAAACTGGGATCTCAAAACTGACAGAAGAATGTTCCAAATGCTGATGGATGTCTGTCTTGAAATTGCTGTTTCTCATGAATTGAGAACAATTACAAGGCTTTATAAAAAAAATACCCTTCATTTCTTAAGAAACTTCTTTCTGATTTTACCATATGGGAACTGTTTTTCTAGGAATAAGGAAAACAGAGAGCCTCTCTCATTACTTTTCTTCATATGACATATTCCCAGTTTTTAAATATTGGTACATGTTTGTTTATTTTGTTTTGTTTTGTTTTGCTGTTAGGTGTATGTGAACAAGAGTTGAAATCACTGAAAGTAAGTCTGGAACATTCTGGGCATGAAACAACCTTCAATTGTGGCAGAGGCTATTGCACTGTTGATTAAAGTCAATGAACTATAGTACAATTTTTCCTATTTCTTCATTTTTATGGTAGATAAAAAACATCTGATAAACTTTTTTTTTTTTCTTTCTTTAGACAGGTCTCACTCTGTTGCCCATGCTGGAATGCAGTGGCACAATTGAAGCTCACCACAACCTCTAACTCCTGAGCTAAGGCGATCCTCCCACCTCAGCTTCCTTAGCAGTTGTGGTTACAGGCATGTGCCACCACACTTGGCCAATTTTTAAAAAAATTTTGTAGAGACAAGGTCTCATTGTGTTACCCAGACTGATTTTGAACTCCTGGGTTCAAAAAATGTTTCCACCTCAGTCTCCCAAAGTTTTGGGATTATACGTGTGAGTCACTATGACTAGCAAGATCAGCTATTTTTGCATAACAATATAAAGCATAAAATTATGACATAAGATTTTGGGTCATAAAATTGAGTTCATTTAAAAATATATATGGTTGCTTTATTCTCATTAAAGTTATTTATGATATGTGATATAACATGTTTGATTAAAAATTAAACATCCTTTAGCCGGGCGTGGTAGCGCGTGCCTGTAATTCCAGCTACTCGGAAGGCTGAGGCGGAAGGATCGCCGGAGCCCAGCAGGTCGAGGCTGCAGTGGCCGAGAGCGACCACTGCACTCCAGTCTGGGCGATCGAGGGGGACTCCAACTCAAAAAAAAAAAAAAAAAAAAAAAAAAAAATTAAACATCTTATCAAATGTGAATTGTAGAGGCTATGTACATGATATAACTGATGTCAATATTTGTTTTATTTCTACTTTGATCAAATTGACACAATTAAGTAAATTTTATCCAAATTAGATTTTTGTTTTTTAAGGTCTTTCAACTGAAACAAATTTTCTCATTCTTTGCATCTTCTTTGTGCTGTCTAATTAATTCATAGTCAAAGCCAATGAGTAAACATATATTGCTACAACTTATTTTTTTCTTCTGAGGGTTCAGTTTTTTTTGGGGGGGGGTGGTTATTTCACTTGCATTTTTGTTACAGAGAAACCTATGTGAAAGCACGAAAGTTGAATCTAAATAAAGTTTCTATAAAAACAAAATTTATATAGGGAGCATAATGAATAACAATTAGGAAGAACTTCCAAAAAATTTAACAAACAATAAAACAGTGAAAAAAGCACCAGCATTACCAGGAAAAAAGCTACATTGAGGCTTCTGTGATCAAGATAGTTTAAATGTGTGACTGTTTAATTGCATCTTAGGTAATGATTTTCTGTCTAAATTGTATTTTTTTCCTCTCCTCTTCTCCCTTTAATGCACATTTCTATCAATTCTCAAGTAATTAAAACAATTTCTTAGTAGATAAAGAAATAGAGCATAGAAACAAGTAAGAAAACTAGTTAAGCCCAAACTGATACCTAAAGTGACCCATCTGGGAAAACAGAAAATATTGTTTCTTGAAGTCCTGAAAAATTTGTTCCAAAATTGTACATTGAGAAACACTAAAGTAGATTGAATTGAATATGGTGCAACATTAAAAAAACAACAAAAACAAAAGAATATTTTTAGTATGCTGAATGAATGAAGGTGCCATGTTGTTTAACATCTCCAAATTTCTATTCAGCAATTAGTCAATACCACGTGTTGGCAAGCTACAGCCTGTGGGTCCGCCACTGTTTTTATTAAAAAGGTTATTGGAATACATCCATATCCATTCATTTATGTATCATCTAGGTGACTTTTGCACTACATGAGAGGAATTGATTTGTTGTGATAGAGATCCATAGAGCTGAAAATATTTACTATCTGACTCTTTACAAGAAAAAAAAGAAGTTTCTGAACCCCAGTCTATACAAACAAGAATAAATAAATTTAGGCTATTTTAGATTAAATAATTGAAGCAATGTTACTAATAAAAAAGGCAACTATCTTAGAGAAGAAGTCTTAGAGAAGACTTCTCTAAGATAGTTGATAGTGTGTGATGAGGTTTATTTTTCTAACATTGCAAGTTTCCTAGAAAAATTAGTTTTACTTTAAGAACACAATAGATATGAAACATTAACTATTTGAATTTAGAAAGAAAAAGACTAGACTAATTGCTATAGCAAATAACTCTAAAATTCAAGTGACTTACCACATTATTATCATAATTATTATATTTTTGCTTGTACAACAATCTATAATGATCGTTTTCTTCTTGGGAGGCTTTTGTGGACCTTTGTTTTCTGAGCCATGCTTAGGATTTCCTGGCTCCTTAAACTTTGGTGTTGCCATTTTCTTCTGGGTCCTTGGAGCTTTCTTCATTTAGTTGTCTGATAGAGATAAAGAATGGAGGATTACAAAGGGGAGAATTTTATGGGCCATATTTGAAAGTTCAGTTTATCATTTCCATAGAGATTCCATTGTCCAGATTAGTCACATGGCTTTTATATAATTGCAAGGATATCGTTGTCTTGCTGTGTGCTTGAGTGGAATAGGGAATTAATTTGATTAAGTAGCTAGTTTCTGCATTAATTGCTTGTGCCCACATGCACGCATGCATGCAATTCCATACATGCACACTTGTGTACACACACACATACTTTGTAAAAGCAGTATAGAAAAAGCAGTTTGTAATTCTCACTTATAAACAGCACTCAATTGTTATTGCTAGTAGCCTAACTTTGCAGTTGATGGTAATTGTTCAAGTTTACGAATTCAAATAACATCAAATGTATTTATGGATTTTTAAAAATAACAATTGTATCTATGAGATTTTTCTGATAACATTGAAGTCATGTCATCTATAAAAATAATTTATATTCATGCAAAAAGAATAAAATTTAGTAAAAAGAATAAAATGTAAATAAAAAGAATAAAATTTAAATAAAAAATAAAATTTTGATACCACAAATAAAAATTAAAAGTGAATATTCTTTAAATATCTAACAAATTAAGAAATATAAGTGTTTTCATATAAAACTGAGCAAAACATATGAAGTTATTGACATCTGTAGTCTAGAGAGCAGTGCTGTTCAAAGGAAATATGATGTAAGTTACACATGTAATTTAAAACTTTCTAGTAGCCATAAGAAAATAGTAAAAAAGAGACAAGTGAATTTTATTTTAATAATACATTTAATTAATCTAGTACATCCTTAGTGCTATAATTTCAGCACGTAGTTAATATCAAATTATTGAGATATTTTACTTTTTTTCATAATGAGTCTTCAAAAACTGGGGAGTATTTTATGCCTTGAGCACGGCACTAGCCATATTTCAGGGACTCAATAGCCACATGTAGTTGTGGTTACCATAGTAGACAGCAAATTCTTAGATAACTGACCCTCAAACTTTAAAGGGTCCAAAAATCACCTAGGAGACATTGCTAAAAGTATATATTCCGGTTTATCACTTAGAGAGTCTGATTCAGTAGTTGAGAGTAGAGCCCAAGAATCTACATTTTTACAGATAATCTCAAGAATTTCACGCAGGAGGGCAGGGCACCATACTTGATAAAAGGCTGCTATAGAAATCTCCAAGGTCTCTTCTAACATCACATGCATAGTTTCTTAGATTTTCAGGACCTTCAGTTTTTAATAATTTCAGTGTCTAGTGTTTATAAGAGTATATTATTCTGTGGAAAATTTGTTTAGAAGAGCATATTAAATGTCACATCTTTGAGGATTTTTAACAAAGTCACAGGGCAAGTTAGAGATGATTGGGGCCATCTTTGCTCCAGTTCACACTTCTGCCCCACTGAGTAAAGGGACAGATGGATGAGAGGCACCTTCAGTGTCACTGAGAAAAATGCTTTCTTTATTGCCAGATATGAAGAAACTCATTTATTTTAATAATCACACAGAGTTTTGAGTTTCAGAAAACAAATTAAATCAGTTTTAAAACATTCCTCTCCCATTCTAAATCATTAGCAATATATGGTTTGTTTTTTTTGTTTTGCAGCTTTTTTTCTATTGCAAATTTTCCTCAGATCCTCAAGCTCATATGCCTCTCTATAGATTTTGCCAGATGTCTCATTTTGTCTGATGCTGTACTTGTCTGAAATACAAATGACTGCTATTCAGAGAGTCCAACATCTCTGTATATCTCTGCATATCCCTCTATATAATATATATATATATATATATACACAGAGAGAAAGTGTATATATATGTAACTATACATATACAGTTTTCTAAAATATTTTGAAACATCGACTCTCTCAAAATGTTACATGTATATTAGCAGCAGCTTCTACTTTAGAAGTACATGACAAATTTTTACTGTTTTCCAATTTAAAAAGATGGATTCCATTTGCTCATAATATCTATGAATCATTTTCCTCTGGTATCAAGAAGACCGAGAACTTCTTAGAATGTACATGCCTGATATAAGAAAAAAATACATCTTTCTCCAAGGGTGCTTCCTTTATTGATGCAAATCCAATCCTATCCTCTCCACAATCAATCATGGTCCAAAATTTATTCCCAAGCTATTTTCTTTCCACACAAGTATACTTTTAAGTGAGGTATGAAATGTCTTAAGCATTATCAGAATAGATATTGAGATGTATACATATATACTATTGAGTCAATCTATGCTGCTCAAGACTTTCTGTGAAATTTCTTGATAACATCGGGAGAAAAATGATCTTTCTTTCATTTCACCCTTCAAATTACCTACCAAAGTTAAGGCTTCTCTTGGAATGTAAATCCTAATAATGTATTAGATCTATTCTTTTATATGTAAATTCCACAGTATCGCTAGGAGTATAATGAACCTTGAGAGAAGATCTCTATCTCCAATAAGATTCCAACTGTGCTTGGGTACATTTTACTTTTTAGATAAACCTTGTAAAGCAAGTATTATTTATATTCCAATCTTGCAGACTGAGCATCTAGACCCAATGTAACACAGCTCCTAAGCATTAACATTGGGTTCTAAACTGAGTATTTCAACACTAGCTCTGGAACTCTGTTATAGCTGGTGAGAAAAGGGAAAGAAGGTAGTGGTAAAAATAGAATGTGTATAATTTCACTGGACATTATTAAAAGTTTCATGATACTTATCTGAATTCCTCACATTATGTAGCAAATATAAAGTCTCTGGTGATTTTTGTAAATTAGAGAAATCTTGTTTGAGCAGTAGTATATAGGAAATGAGACTGCTAAAATTTCCGATAAGTAGAGCCAAACTCATCATTATTTTTCTTTTAAAAACATACACAATGAATTACTTATTCTTAGATCCCCATGTAGTCATTTTTTATACCAGAAAAATATTTAATACTGTTATGGCATCACACACTAAGCAGTGAAAATTGGTGTAATTTAGTTCATGCTGAAGCTGTTAAAAACCTTAGAGTAAAAAACTTTTAAAAGTGACAATCCCTTCAAAAGTATTAAAAATATCAATTATTTTATAGTCTAACAGATAGGAGTTCAATAATAGTTAGTAACAATTCTTTTAATAAAGAAAAGACACAAAATACTGCACTATCTTTTCATGTTAGCAAGGAACAATTTTCAATTTCCTTTCAGTCTCCACCTGCCATAAAAAAAATAGTCAAAATAAGTTCTGAAAGCCAACAATATTTATTTCACAACAGTGGATTACAGGGATTATATTACAGAGACAGATTTTTACATGCTAAAAATGTTTTAAGCATTAATTGTGAGTATTTGATCTTTACTGTTATGTGTGTGTATGTTACACTTTACCATAGCTATTCTTTCTTCAGTCCCTTTTCATTACATAGTTACTCTAGGACTAGGGATTAATAAATTAATAAAAAATATTGTTTAAAGAATAATAACTGGAGGGTTGGCAGTGGGAGGTAAGGTCAAGATTAAGGTGACCAGTAGCATAATTTCACTGTTTTCTATTTTTCTCACACTCTCCAACATTACTATAGACCTTTCTATCTGTACTCCAGACATAATGTCTTTGAACTGGATTTTCATCTGCCAAGAAATTTCTCCTTGTCTTCTTCTTTGTCCTACAGATAGCTGATTTACCATTTTCCTCTCCAAGGTGCAATTCCTATTCTCTCTGGCCAATTAATTCTCTAGGATATGCATTTTATAGGACCATATATCTCTATTTAGAATTTTCTTTTTAGCTAGATGATCATAAGAATACCGTTTAATTGCATATATCACTTTATTGTGTTTTGCAGATATTGCCCTTTTTACAAATGGGAGGTTTGTGGCTACTCTGTGTCTAGTAAGTCTATCAGCATCATTTTTCCAACAGCTTGTGCTCACTTTGTGTTTCTATGTCACATTTTGTATTTCTTGAAACATTCTAAACATTTTAATTATTATATCTTTTATGATAATCTGGAATTAGTTATCTTTGATGTTACTATTGTGATTGTTTGGAGGCACCATAAACTGTACACATATCAGATGGCAAACTTTGATGATAAATGTTGTGTGCCTCCTGACTGTTCCACTGAACAGGTGTTTCACTGTCTTTCCTTCTCCTTGAGCCTCCCTATTCCCTGAGACACAATATTGAAATTAATCCAATTAGTAGCCCTACAATGGCCTCCAAGTGTTCAAGTAAAAGGAAGAGTTGTGCATTTTTTACTTTAAACCAAAAGGTAGAAATGATTAAGCTTAGTGAGAAAGATGTTTTAAAATTTGAGGTAAGTTAAAAAGTAGATTTCTTGTATCAAATAGTTAGCTAAATTGTGAATGGAAAAAGGAAAAAAAAAAAGAAGTTCTTGAGGAAATGAACAGTGCTATTCCAGTGAACATGACAATAGTAAAAAAAGTAAAATGGCCTTATTGCTGATATGGAGAAAGTTCAAGTGATCTGGATAGAGGATCAAAGCAGCCACTATATTCTTTTACCAAAGCCTAATCCAGAGAAATATCCTAACTCTTTTTAACTCTATGAAGTTTTAGAGAGTTGAGGAAGCTACAAAAGAAAAATTTGAAGCCAGCAGAGGTCTGTTCATGAAGTTTAAGGAAAAGAAGCCATTTCCATAACATAAAAGTGCAACGTGAGGTAGCAAATTCTGACATAAAAGCTGCGGCAACTTACTCAAAAAATCTTGCTAAGATAATTTGATGAACGTAGTTATACTAAACAACATATTGTCAACGTAGACAAAACAGATTTATGTTGGAATATTGGAAGAAGGTACCACTTAGGACTTCCATAGCTAGAAAGGAATGGTCAGTACTGCCTTCAAATCTCCAAAGAATAGGCTGACACGTCTGTTAAGAGCTAATGCAACTGGCGACCTTAAAGTCAAAGTAAATTTGCTATTCTAAAAGCCCTTCAGCCCTTAAGATTAATGTCAAGTCTACTCTGCCTGTGATCTATATGCAGAACAACAAAATCTACATGACTTCACATCTATTTACAGCACAGTTTACTGAATATTTTAAGCCCATTGTTGAGACCTATTACTCAGAAAAAAAGATTCCTTTTAAAACATTACTTCTCATTGAGAATGCACCTAGTCAGTCGAGAGCTCTGATGAGGATGTACAAGATTAATACTGTTTTTATGCCTGCTCCATTCTGTAGCCCATGGATTAAGCTGCCATGGATAGTGATTGCTCTGATGCATATGTGCAAAGTCAGTTGAAAACTTTATGGAATGATTCTGGGCATGGTGACACGAACCCATAATGCTAACTAATTGGGATGCTGAAACAGGAGGATAGCTTGAGCCCAGGAGTTTGAGATAAGCCTGGGAAAAAATACATTTTGAAAAGGATTCAGCATTCTAGATGCCATTAAGAATATTCATAATTCATGAGAGGATGTCAAAATATTAAAATTAATAGGAGTTTGGAAGAAGTTGACTTTAATCCTCAAGTATGATTTTGAAAGGTTCAGGACTTTAGTGGAGAAAGTAACTGTAGATGTGATGAAAATAGCAAGAGAACTAGAATTAGAAGTGAAATCTGAAGATGTGATTGAATTGTTGTGAATTCATAAAATTTAAATGAATAAGGAGTTGCTTTTTATCGATGAGCAAATAAAATGGTTTTTGGGGATGGAATCCACTTCGGGTGAAGATGCTGTGAACATTGTTGACATGACGACAAAAGTTTAAGACTGTTCCATAAACTTAATTGATAAAGTAGTGGCAGAGTTTGAGAGGATTGACTCCAATTTTGAATGTAGTTCTATGTAGGCAAAATGCTATTAAACAGCATAGCATACTACAGAGAAATGTTTGATGAAAGAAATAGTACCTTGATGTGGCAAACTTTGTTGTTGCTAAGAAATTACCACAGCCACCCCAATTTTCAGTAACAACCACCTTGATCTGTAATCAGCCATCTAAATTGGTTCAGGAAGCCTCATCATCAAAAAGACTAAGAATTGCTGAAGGTTCAAATGATTGTTAGCATTTTTTAGCAATAACTATTTTATTCAAAGTGTATGCATTTTTTAGACATAAAGCTTTGCACACTTGATAGACTACAATATAGTGTAAACATACCTTTTATATGCATTGGGAAAGGAAAAATTCATGTGACTCACTTTATTGCAATGGCATGCCTATACTTAATTTGCCACAATATTTATGCAGTATCCCTGTATTTAATTCGTCTCTCTTGTCTCTACTAATCTAATGCCAAATAAGAGCATATTTGGCAACTGTCTGGTTAGCCAATGTTTGCCCACCATTTAGAAATGCCTGACAAAAATCTGCCTAAGATGATACCTAATTTGTATTTCTTCATTGAGCCCCTAGGCTTTCTCATGACTTGTTAATTTATTGGTTAGTTTGTCACAGCCAAAGTAGTCTTTGCACTGAATTTATGCTTTTTAAAAAGATATTTAATTAAAATAATCTAATTGGGCAACGCTTTTTCAGGTCCCCTACTGCTGCAGGAGCTTTTCTGTCTTCTTAATAAACTACTTTCTCACCAAAACAAATAAATAAATAAAATAAAATAATCTAATTTTATGTTTTTGTGTTTGATTGTTTTAGAAAATAATAAAAAAACTTCATCAGGGTTAATGAATGAACAGAAACTCCACTAGAATGTTTCATAGTATTATTTTATTACTAGTTATTAATAAATGCCTAACTTGTAAAAATTACATTGAAAATAGTACATACAAAAAAAACTTCAAAACTGCTTAAGCAGAAAACATGCAACTTTCCCAAAGTAGCTTATAACTTCTGTGAAATTCCATGATTATCTAGTCCCCAGAGGTAACCTCATTCTAAATTGTTTGTTTATCATTTTATATATGTTTAATATATTTACTTTCTTATGCATTTATGTCTTAAACGTACAGTTTGCTTTATAGCTTTTCAAAGTTGATATAAATAATTCAATTTCTTATTGTATTCTTTAGCACTTTTTTCACTCAACATTATAGCTATAGGTTTATTCATATTTTAATTGCTTTTGTTTATTGATTTTTTTCATTGTTTTAGCAGGATATTTAAGCTATTCCCCATGTTTAATATTTAATAACATTTTTCTGTAAATATTATTTAAATGTCCTTTATATATCTATGTGAGAATTTCTCTATATAATAAACTTACGTGTGGATGGGTCATTTAATTTGGTACATGTTTGACTATACTAATTATGTTAAATTATTCCTAAAGGTAATTGTACTAATTTACAATCTCAGCAGTAGTTTAGCAGTTTTATTGCTTTATGTCCTGATTAATACTTGGTATTGTCATATCTTAAAATAGTGTCAAATTAGCACTATGGGCGACAATATGCATAAATCTTAGTAGTAGTTGATTGATAAAAGCAACTTTCAGAAGGCTATATACAGTATTATGCAAATTTCCTTTTTTGAAAACTGGGAAATAGTAAGCTTAACGACTGGGAAAGTGATTTTTCTCTGTGGGAAGCAGGATACAGGCAAATAGGATAAGAAAGAAAAATATGTAGCAGTTTTGCTAATGTTCTACAACTTGAATATACAAATGGATTTGGGTATATGGATGTTAAATGCATTAAAATAGATAAAAAGATTAATAAAATAGTAAGGCATATTTGTATCAATCATGTTAGTGTGTCATTAATCATGGAATTTAATTAATCCAATTATATGCATTCAAAACCAAAAAATAATAATAAATAGATAATAGACAAATAAACAAAGAGAAACATGAAGGGAACCCCCAAATTATCTTTTGGAAGGTGAGCCCCTTGTAGTACAGGTTTTCTCTGCAGGGTAGGTGTTCTAGGAACCCATTAACATCAGTGTACTAGCTATCCAAATTATACAATAACTCTTAAAAAATAAAAAAGGAAGGTACCCAATATAGAAACTGGCAAAAGATTTGAACAAACACCTCACTAAAAAGACATAAACATGACATATAGACATATGAGAAGATATTTAACCACATATCTTAGGAAATTATAAAGTAAAACAATAATGAGATACTACTACATATCTTTTAGAATAGATAAATTCCAAATCACTGACAATACCACTGTTTGTGAGAATGGGGAACAATAGAAGTTCTCATTCATTACTGCAAACAAGTACAGACATTTTAGAAGACAGTTTGGCAGTTTCTTACAAAATAAATATACTTTTATCATATGATATGGTAACCCCACTACTTGATATTTATTCAAATGAGTTGATTGCATCTGTCCACCCAACACTTGCACGGAAATGTTTATTGCAGCTTTAGTTTTAGTTCCAGAACTTGGAAGCAACCAAGATGTCCTTCAGTTGGTGAATGAATAATCTATGATACATCCATATATAAAATTCATTGATAAAATGTAATGAGC
Source organism: Tarsius wallacei (assembly GCA_963574415.1). Lineage (NCBI taxonomy): Eukaryota > Metazoa > Chordata > Mammalia > Primates > Tarsiidae > Tarsius > Tarsius wallacei. The sequence continues at coordinate 3,010 of CAUYQG010211003.1, read as the reverse complement.
TAGCAAGCCTCAAAAATACATAAAGAAATCTTGAATGCATATTGCTAAATGACACACACCAATCTTTGAAAAGTCTACATATTATATATTTAAAACTGTATGATATTCTAAAGAAGGTAAAATTGTGGATCAGTAAAAGATGAATTAAGGTTTGAGGGGTGGGAACTTGGGATGAATAGGTGGAACACAGGGGAGTTTTACGGTAGTGAAACTATTCTGTATGATACAATAATTGTGGATAGTTGTCAAAACTCACAGTGTACATCACCAAGAGTGAACCCTAATGTAAAGTATATACTTTAGTTAATAACCATGTATCAATATTGGTTCATCAGTTGTAATAAGTATACCATACTTGTAAAAAATGCTAATAGGAAAAACTGAGAAGGGAGGTGAGGGAGTATTTGAAAGCTCTATATTTTTCACTCAAATTTTTGTGAACCTGAAACTGCTCAAAAATAAAGTTTACAAAAAAAAAAACCTTCAAAAGTGTATGATATGTTAGGTGATGGTAGCTACTTAGGAGAAGAATGAAATAAAGTAAGGATATAAGAGTTACCAAGAATTCTGGGTATAGAACATTAGCAAAATGAAATAATAGAGGATAATTATGAAGTGAGGTAAGAGCATCATCCATAGAAAAGACTTGAGAGATCACCAACATTTTTTCTGAGTTTGCTGGTAAAAGTCTTGCTATTTCAAGGCCAGTCATTAAAAACTGGAGGAGGGAATTGCTTCAAATGCAAGGTCAGCAGTGCAATATTTTAAGAAATGTAAAGAACCAAGAAACATACCACCAAAGGAACAAAATGATGCTTCTGTGACTGCACCCAAAGAAATAGAGATCTACAAATTGCCTAACAAATACTTTGAATAATCTTAAATTCAGTAAGCTACAAAAAATATATACATAACTAAACAAAAAATTATAAAATCAATACATTAGCAAAATTGCAAGTTCAGCAAAGAGATAGAAGCTATAAAAAAGAAAAAAACAGATATTATGGAGCTAAATAATGTTTTAATTGAAACATTCAATAGAGATCTTCACCAGCAAACATAATCAATCAGAAGAAAAAGTTAACTAACTTGAAGACAGATCACTTGAAATTATCTAGTCAGAGGAACAAAAAGATAAAAGAATAACAAAGTATGATGAAGGCCTATATAATTTATGGAACACAGTTAAGTGAAACAATTATTAAACCTTACGGGAGTTGCAGAAAGAGCAACAAAAGAGAAACAGGCAGAAAGATTATTTAATGAAATAATAACAGAAAACTTTACAAATCTGAAAAGGAAAAGCAACATCCAGATCTATGATGCCCCCAAATAGGCTGAGTATTACGAGATCTTCGCTGAGACACATTTTAATCAAGTTGTCAAATGTTAGAGACAAAGAGAATTTTGAACACAGCAAATGAAAAGTGACTTGTCAAATACAAGAGAACTGCCATAAGAATATAAAAATATTTTCTAACAGAAACCTGGCAGGCAAAGAGAGCGTAGGATGATCCATCCAAGGTGCTAAAAGAAAAAAAGAAGACGAAATGTCAACAAAGATATTTTACTTGGTAAAGCTTTCTTCAGAAATAGAGGAGAGAGAAATTTTTTTTCCAGAAAAAACAAAAACAGAGAGTTTCTCTCTCCAGACCTGTATCTGTAAAGAAATATTAAAAGATGTTCCTCAAGAAGAAAGAAAAGGGATGCTAATTAGTAAAACAAAACTTATAAAAATATGAAACTCACTGGTAAAAGTAAGTACACAGTCAAATGCCAAATATTCTAATACTGTAATAGTGGTGTAAATCACTTATATCTTTAATATGAAAATTAAAGAAAAAAACTACTGAAAGCAATAACAGCTACAATATTTTTAAGGGGTTTATAGTAGAAAAGGTAGAAGTTGGGACATTGAAAACATAAGATGTGGGTGGTAGGCTAAAGAAAAAGTGTAGAGTTTTTATATGCAATCAATGTTAAGTTGTTATTATCTTTAAGTAGTCTATTATAAGTGTTTTATGTAAGCCTTATGGTAGCCAAAAAGCAAAAACCTGTAGTAGATGCATAAAAGATAAAAAGTAAAAAATTAAAGCATACTATTACCTAATCACAAATAAAGACAAGAAAGGAACAAAAAATCATCAAAACAATTTTAAAAAATAAACAAAATGGCAGTAGTAAGTCCTTGCCTATCAATCATTACCGTCAATATATATGAATTCAATTATCTAATCAAAAGGCACAGATTCCCTAAATGGAAAAACAAAAACAAACAAACAACAAAAAAACAAGACCCAACTATATGCTGACTAAAAGATTCTAATTTTAACTTTAAAGATACATATAGGTTGAAAGAGAAAGGATAGAAAAGATATTCCATGACAATGAGAATGATATGGTTTGAATATTTGTCCCCTTCAAATCCCACGTTGAAATTTGATGCCAAATGTTGGAGGTGAGCCTAATGGGAGATGTTTGGACCATAGGGATACATGAATGGGAGAATACACTAGTGATTTTCCATCATTATCAATAACTCAAAAAATAACAGATGCTGGAGAGGGTGTGGTGAAAAGGGAACACTTCTACACTGTTGGTGGGAGTGTAAACTAGGGCAACCTCTGTGGAAAGCAGTGTGGCGATTCCTGAAAGCTCTAAATATCGACCTCCCATATGACCCCACAATCCCCCTACTGGGAATATACCCTGAAGAACTCAGATCACTCTATAAAAAAGATACCTGCACACGTATGTTTATCGCAGTATTGTTCACAATAACAAGAACCTGAAACCAACCATGCTGTCCATCAAAAGAGGATTGGATTAAAAAATGTGGTACATATACACAATGGAATACTACATGACTATAAAAAAGAACAAAATCATGAATTTCGCAGCAACCTGGATGGAACTAGAGTCTATAATACTGAGTGATCTCTCACAGAAACAAAGATCTGAGTATCACATGTTCTCACTCATAAGTGGGCCTCGAACATCTATTGTAATA